>JAPYZS010000695.1:0-34069 GCA_030522925.1 Trissolcus japonicus | reverse complement strand
AAATACAATCCATTTAGAACGTTAGAAATTATCAGCTCTAAATTATTCATTTTCTCCTAATACATTTTTGGGACCTGTTTCTCCACGTGGTGTATAATAAAGCATAAAGGAGCACAACCAGGAAACATAAGTCCCCTTTTCTAAAATTGTACGACTTTTTATTCTTTATGTTCTCTCCTTCTTCCTCTGAACATTAGCTTGAATTTAATGCATCGATGCTTGAATTTTCAAGCATAAATACATTAATTTTGAGAACTACCAAGCCACTAGTTTTCCAAAAATTATCATACCTCTAATATAATCATTCTTTCCTAATACATTTTCGGGACCTTTTTCACCACAATGTGTTTATTGGAGCATAAAGGAGCACAAACAGGAAATGTAAGTCCCCTTTTCTAAATCTGTACGGTGACTTTTTTATTCTTCATGTTCTCTTTTTCTTCCCCTGAACGTTAGCTAAAATTTAATGCATCGATGCTCGAATTTTCAAGTATAAATACATTAATTTTGAGAAGATTTTGTGACACTTCTTTCGTTAATATATTTTCCTGTTTCTAATGGGAACGTTTGTATGAATTTACATATCCTGCGTGTCAGAAATGTCAAACGAACCAAACAATTTTCAAATCTCTTGAAATACTTTTTCTTCTATATAATCTCTTATTCTCTTTTTCTCATACTTTGGAGCACAATTGAGCACAACAGAAATATAAGAGCGACCTATACAAATTAGAGAATCGATCTCTTAAATTTTCATTTTCTCCTAATACGACTTCGGGACCTTTCTCATCATTTGGAGTATAATGGAGCACAACCAGGCGTCTTTCAGTTTCTGTATAAATAAGAAACCATGACTGTCTCTTTACTGTTTTTATATCATAACTCTCCGAAGAATTTTGGAAAAAAAATCGAATGAATAGGATTCAAGTACCGTTTTTTTCAGGATCCAGAATGTTTTCAATGTGCAATTGGTTACCCTTTAGCAGTGGCCCAATATTTTGGGTTGTTCCCATTGTGTGGTGTCCTGCAATCTTCCCCAACAAAACTCAAATTCAAAATAGCAGCGCCAAGAACATTATATGCATACGCTATCCTTATATGTAGCAGTTTTATGGCTCTCTTTTCTATAATTCATATGTTTCAAAGACTGAATTCGGATACATTCTCAGTTCATGGTAAGAAACAAAAATGAAAGTATAATTTGCTGTACAATTGAATAATTTTTTTTTATTTGTTAAGTTAATATTTTCGGATGGATTAAATTTTAGGTGGTATTGCCGACGCAACAGCAGGTGCAGTTTTTTATGGAAACAATTTGATGGCCGCGGTGTTATTTTTTCGTTTGACGAGGAAATGGAGTACGATCCAACAGGAATGGAGGGTTCTTGAACGATTCATGGACAAACAGTAGGTTTTTTTTCAAAACAGGTCGATTTTAAACCTGCTTACAATCGGTGTGGTTTGAATGACCGCACACGCAATGTGAAGGCAATATCAACATGTTGCATAATTTATCAACCTTAGTTACATATAAGTACTTATTAAATTCCGCGAATGCACTGTTATATTGTATGCGATATAAATTTTCATTTGAAAAACAAGACATACACATAAGCGTGAGTGATTGATTAATGTTTAAAATTTCCATCAAAGGTCAAGAATGAATATTAACAACATTTTTTTCAAACGAAGATTGATCTTTTTTCAACTTTAGCAAAAATTGGATCAGACTCAAATTAAGATGGAAGATTTACACGATTGCTTCGACAATATTCATCTTCGCCGTGATCGAACACATTTTGAGTATGGTGAACAACAACTCCGTTGATTTGAGCAGCCCCAACATGACGTTTGAAATCTTTTTGGACGACTACATAAAGAAGTCGCACGCTTTCATCATAAGCAACGGTGAACTATTTTATGACCCATCTCTATTTCCCACAAAAGTACACACAATTGTTAATTAAATTTTTTGATTTCAGTAAAATACAACTTCACGCTCGGGTTGTTCATTTTCGTAATTAGCAAAATTGCAACGTTCACTTGGAATTTCAATGATGTATTTATCATGATGGTAAATTGTTCGAGCCGTGAGAGAGTTTTAGTAAGATGGGTGCGTTGAAAATGAGAAATTTCAACTGATCGAAATTTAGGTTTCAACTGGTCTAGCAGAGAGATATAAACACCTGAATAACCGGATTATCAAAACCAATGCTGGACTGTCTTCCGAGGTCGATTGGCACGAGCTGAGAGAAAATTATGCCATGCTGAGCGCGTTGGTGAAAAAAGTCGACAACAACATTTCAAGCATCATTTTGTTATCTTTTGCAAATAATTTGTATTTCATATGCTTGCAACTACTTAATGGTTTAGCGTAAGTGAACCTACGAAACGGTATTAAAATTTTCTATTTTATGGTAGAAATTAAAAAAGAACTTTTAATTGTATAACTTTTAACTTATGAACTTTCGTTTGATAATTCAACTGTGTAATTTAAATTTGAACTTTATATTTTTAGTCCGAGTGATAGTACGATAATCAATATGATATACTTCTTTGGATCCTTCTTGTTTTTAATTGGACGAACTGTCGCAGTAACATTATTAGCAGCACGGATCAACGATCAAAGCAAAGTCGTGTTACCAATATTGTACAACTGTCCAACGTCTACATATACCATTGAGGTAACTCCTCTCAATTTCGTCCTTTGAAGTATTATTCAAATTGTAATGTGTTTTTTTTCATGTAATATCAGAAACATCAATTATAACTTGTACGAATCTCGTTACTATTCATATAAATTTTTATCAAAAGACATCCAAGTTTAAAGAAAAAAGTTTCAACCGTTTGAGTTTAAAATTATCACGAAGTTCAGATTATTGTTCCTTCAAAAATCTCAAACTTTTTTAGACTCAGAGACTTCAGCAACAAATAACAACAGACGAGGTGGCTTTGTCCGGATTACGATTCTTTTCCATTACAAGAAACTTTATGCTTGCTGTAAGTTTTACTCTTTCAAAATGCGCAGATCGTTGTAAACGTAGTTTTCATAATGTGACCCACAACATGGAACATTGTATTTTCTTGCATAATCGTCACTTCTCAAATTTTCATTTACAAAGTTTCTCTTCCAAGTTTTTTTTTAGATTTACATAATAATTTTGTTGATTTGGCGTGTTGCAGGTGGCTGGTGCTATTGTTACCTACGAAGTTGTGCTGTTACAATTCAACGTGGCCATCCGACATTAGTCACTGGAAAAAAATCCTGACCTTTGTTAAGACAAAAAAATGCATATTTTTCTCTAATCTCTTGTTTTATTTCTTTGGATACCATCATAAAAACACTTTTCATCAAGTACATGTTTTCCGCCTTTCGTTTTACAGCTCACATTTATTTTTATCAATTGGAATTCGTAACGTTTGAGTAGTATTATTTGCGCTCGTCCATTTCATCTGTATTCACCGGAGACGCCGCAGAGTCTCTTGAACATTCAAATACCCAGCCGGCAAAACTTGAAAGCGACGTTTTATTTTATTTCGCAGGCCATCGTGTAATTTGATTGTTCAATTTGTTGCACTGCGTTGAACTGCACGAGAACCAATTCATAAGTCACTATCGTGCCTGCAACCTGAAACATGGAAATCATTTGAGTTTACGTTATGCATATATATTAAGGCGCGCTGCTCCCTTTTGCAATCATTTTGGGAATCGTGTCTGAGTCGAGGGTTTTCACTTATACATACCGTCAGAACGAGGCTACGTGTGACGGAGAAAAATTTCAGTCCTGTTAAACTGATGTTGTCTGTAGTCACTTGAGTCAAAAACCGAGTTATCTAAAATGGGAGAAAAAATCTTTATTCTTTTCATTACTCTAAATTGTTTAGAACATTTTATTATGAAAAGAGTAAAAAAAAAGATCTTTTACTGTTGAACTAATTGCATTAAAAGTTCAAGTACTTCTGGCGAATAATTATTCGCTGAGACGCTGTAAAGAACCGGCGCAGGCAGCAAGGATTCATCGTGGATTGCGGCTGCATAAAGTGACACAGCAGCGGTGCGAGTTAACAAAAAGCCGAAAGAAAAACAAAAGTAGGTTGTTTGAATTGCATTGGACATCACTCTGAAAAAAAAGTGAGGTAAAAAAATCCATTATTAAGTTGGTAACTCAATTGATTAATTTACTCTATCATGAAAATTAGTTTTTTATGTTACTTTATTGAAGATAAAAATAAAGTCCTTAATTAAAAGACTTGGGGATTTTTTTTTTCGAGAAAAAAGCGACAGATTTATAATTGCACACGCGAAATCGATAAAGCTCTGGGTCAAATCAATCTCTCGCGTTTTGCTTATTAAAATTCCATCAGCCCGACACCAAAAACAAGGTGTTATTTTTGTTTGTTGGCAAAAAAGTGCTTTTACCAAATGAAGCCGTAATTACTTGAAAGAGTGAAGTAATTGGATGCAGATAAAGTAAAGATTTGTTGAGAAGGATAGTAAAACGATTTCGGACATGTGGACGTCGACACGCCTGGTCAGACTTGCCAGACGGTTGTAATCCATCCTGGCCTCGGTCCACCACCATTCTGGCATCGCCTTCACTATGAAATTACGCTGCGAAACAAATCATGTAATTAATTTTTGGCCTGCAAGTAATTCAATAATTGTTGTATTCTTTAATTTTTAAAATACTTGTTTACTTCAACTTTAGATGATGATTAAACAAATTATACAAAAATTTTTAACTGAAATCATAAAAATTAATTTGAAAATAAAAATAAAAGTATATTTTCGAAAGTTAAGGTTTGATTCAATTTTGAAATTTATCGCGTTGTTTGAGTTCAGGTGATTGTCAATTTTCATTTGTAACTCATCAATAATCTAGACTGAAAGGTATAACGGTGTTATACCTTTCCTCTTATAGCGTAAAGCCGGCTATTCAATTGTCGAAATTGATCGGTGAGAGCGTCACTGATAAGAATGAGAAACAGATCGATAAAGTTCCAGGAGAATGTGCTGAGCAGGTTTACAAATTGAGCCACTAGTCCTTTCCAAAGGCTGTAAGACATCCGTGAGAACATCTGATTGAACAAAAAACGAAGATAAAAGATAAGAAATAGTATCAATCTGGAGATGAAGATTATTTCGATGAATTAAATTTGAACATTTTCAATTAAAAATTAAACTCATTGTAATTTTTTATTTTTGTTTTTTAATCACCTGAGGAAACTGCAGGACAAAATAAGTGGCATAAGCATCATGGTCTGAGCGAAGTGTAGTACATTCCTTGGCGTTTCGAATCCCAGAAAGAATCGATAAACCGTGTTCCACTGCAAAATTACAAATTACAAGAAGAATTTTTAATTCTTTCAGAAAGATGTTTGAATACGAATGTTCTCTGTTTCCTCTTTTGAATTTGTTCAAGTTTTATTCAATGAGTTTTCTAAGAACCGAAAGTTGTAACGACCAACCGTGCATGCAAGTTTTTTTCCTAATTTATTTAATTAAATTTTTCAAATTTCATAGAACAGAATGTATTACAAGATTGCACTACATTTAGATTGTATCTAAAATTTCTTACGTAAGGCTAAAGTCATGACAACGCTGGAGATAATTTTGAACCTCAGCGCGAGCGAAATTCTTGAATTGTTACGTGGATGCCTGGTTGACAGTTCTCGTTCGACGCTCTCCCAGCTTGTTGCAAAGTTTGGCCATTTTTTGGCCAATTTTATGAATAAAATACTCGTCAATCCGGTCGTCGCATAAAATACAACATTACCTGCAGACAAAATTTTGGATTTAACGACATCATTTTCAAACTTGTCCTGTTCAACAATGCACACCCTCATGCATAAAAGATCAAACAATTTACAAAGCAATGAAATTCTAATTGAGCGTACATTTTATCTTGTTATATACGAAAACGAAAAGGTTGAATTTTGAGGTTTGCAATAAAGTTTGTTTCTTTTTAGTTGTGATTTTCATCAAAAGTTCAGAGACAAAAGTACAAACTTAACAGAGACTTTTGATAAAAATTTTATTACATGGTAATTAATACATGAAAATGTATTCAAAGTTACGAAGACAAACTTTGAATTTGTTTTGACACTTTAAATGACTTTCAATAATCTCGGGATCTCGAGCCTTTTCAATGTTTTGTGATGTTCATACTCAGCGAGAGAGAAATTAATGAACGAAGTGCAAATAACAGGTATTGTGAATAAAGTTACAAAATAAAATATTGGCGGTGAAAGTAAATAAACGCTGGACAATTAAAAAAAGCTTAAGATTCGAAGACAATGTGATTCACTTGTTTTGTTCGAGGTAAAATTAGTGGTTGTCAGTCGATGAATACTGTAAGCCGTAAGAACTAATACCGATAGTGCTGCTATGCAATTATAAACTATTTTGAAACTTTTCCATGTGAACCTAAAGAAAACAAAATTGTCTATTACTTTTTTGTTTGTTATATTTTTTTTTCACAAAGTTTCTGTAAACTTTTTTTCAACTTTTTGTTTCTTCATGAAAGTGCACTTGAAGTAAAAATGTATGTGAAACGAATTACCTTAAATGCGAAGTGTCAGGGGAATTGATACCCGAAACTGGAAATAATCCAAAACACTGTGCCATGATAATTATCGGTCTCAGCGCCAAGTGCAAGCTGTCCGTGTTGGTAACAAAATTTTCACGGTTGCTAATCACCGGTCTAATTACTATGGGTTTCAAACAAAAATTAAACCACTTATAAACATCTGAGAAAAACTTTTAACTCAATTCGCCACTTTAACGCTGAACTTTTCACTCGACAAAATTCATTTCAAACAGATTTCAGTTACAAATTTTTAAATTGCAAATTACATTTAATTTCATTAGTTTATTTAAATATTGTTTGGTAATAAAACTTACCTTCGGAGGATACGATATCCATTTCTGTATTAAAAACTGTATGTAGTCTGAAAATTGCGAAAAATTATTATTTTCGAAAGGTAATAATAAATAAATAATTAAATAAAAATACAAAAACAAAAAAAATGTTACTTCGGTAAAAAACAAAAAAGAACCGAAAAGTCACTCTTTGAATGAAAAAAAAGCCATGTGCGATAGTCGCGGCGTGAAATAGCGTATTTGATATGACTTATGCGCTTTCCATGTAGACGACTTGTATTTTACGAGCACCCAGAGACAACTGTGCGAGTTCATGAGAGAAATGTCGCAAGGTGGGACATAAAACAAACTCGTTATTTTCAAGTTTGATCGCACTTCTCATGATGGCCACGACATAAAGGTACACAGTCGCCTTTTTCCAATCATCATCATTTTTATAATAAATTACAGTAAAGGAAACGTTTATCCGCCCAACTCACGTCATGTCCATGACTTGAGGTTTCTTGCGCTTTTTGCAGACCAGCTCACGCATTGCAAATTTGTATTTTTTTTTAACAATTTTGATAAATCAGAATTTGTATGAATAATGTTTCGCTTTTACTTTCACTATGAAAGTTTCATCGTTTTTTGAAGTCGAACTTTTTGGTAAACGAAAATGCATCAAATCATTTTGACCGTCGAGATTGAACTGTAATTTGAATAAAGTTTATGTTCGACCAACCACATGATTGGGGCGCAAAAACATTAATATTCTTTCGTAAAGTGTCACGTAAACGATGTTTGTTAAGCGAAGGTAGAATGACACGAGCATACTCTTGTGATAACATCGCAAACGTTCGTTATTGAACGAGATTAGACATTTGAAAATACTTTTAACTGGTTTTATTGCAAGATGATAATGCTGTCAGTTATAAATAATAATTATCAAACACTGACAACAAGGACGGTTCTTTTGTAATTATAGTTTTACTTTTCTTTTTTAATTTGAATTTGTTTAATTCAATTTAAAGAAAAAATGTAAGCCAATTTACTTTGATTCAAAAACTTGTTAATCAACTTGAATTATTTCATTTTATTCCATTCATCACGCGGTACTTTTTGTCGAAACGAATCCTGAGGCTGACTAATAATGAACTTTACTACTGTGGTAAAAGAGTATCGCAAGTTGCGTCAGTATTCCGCGAACGAACTCAGGGTGTAAATTACGTTGATTAAATTGATAACGTATAACTGTTTTGTTTACCGCATACCTTTTGCATGCACACAATTCTATGTGGAAATATGCGAGACTGGAATGAACACGGACTTTATTTAATTTATTGTAATTTTAAATAAGAGGTAAAAGCGAGTCTGAAAATATTTTGTACGTTAAAATTGATTAAAGCTTGGTAATCATTCGAGATGCATTTTTTGGATGAGAATTTCATCAAAGATGATAGATCTCATAGAATTCTAAATCGGTTCATAAAACTTCACATAATAAAATATGCTAATCTTGTTGATAGCTTGAAAGTATACTGCTTCTTTTTCCACAAAGAAAAGGCAGTACAACATCAGCGAGACCTTGCATGTTAACGGATTTGCATTAAATATAAAGCAAATAGCATGGACCCATTCGAACCAGCCGTAAAAAGAAAACTGATATTTATGGTCCAGCAGGGAACATAAAATTTCAACTATGAAAAAAGAATACTTTAAAGAAAGGACATTTTACTTTGAACACAATTCAAATTATTTCTTTTTAGCACAGATTAAATTTTCCATCAATTATTCATTCGTTTGATGGTGTAAGATCAATAAAACACGATTGAAAGCTCAATTAAATTTCAATAGCAAATAAAAGTTGTCCTGATTTTCATTTCACAGTGAAGACTGAAGAGAAGTGAACAACATTATGATGATCATCAAAGAGAAAACGCATAATCGAAAATCCAAAAATACACGGAGTCGAGAGTAAAATAATCGCATGCGAGTTTGTATGTTTTTAGGTCAGCAAAATTAATGAGATCCATCTTGTTTTAGAGAGGAATTTCGTTTGATTTGAGTTTCTTATTACAATGAGAAGTGCGATGCAAACATCAATTTTTTCTGGAAACATGGTTATAAAAGTAACAAAAGAAACATAATTATAAAAATATTTGGTGATATTGTTTGAAATCATATTGAAAACTGATGACTACTTCAAAATCAAATTTAATGCAACCAACCTGCAGCTTACTATCATTACAAAGCATCATTAATTTTTATTTACATAAAAATATCTAATCAAATTTATCACATTCGGTAAACAAAATATCAAGTTACACGTTGAGAAAAATAGATAGTACAAACAATGAGTCTGAATTTTGGCTTTCTTTTACCACTTATTTCGTTCAGACACTTACAACGCAAGTTACAAATGAAATAGAAGAAATCAAAGTTGAAGATGAAAATCTTTTTGGACAAGAAATAACTCTTGCATTGCTATTGACTTGTTTCATTTATTCTATTCTGTCATAATTGGCCATGAACAATATAAAGGAGGCGAACGGAGATCAGCATTGGCAAAATTCGAAAAAAAAAAAACACACATTTTACATACGTCGTCCTCCCTTAAAGTACACAAACCTAATTCATTACCAGCGTTTTTTATAATTTACAATCATTTTTCAATCGACATCCAGCACCTTTCGTTGAAACGCTTTAAAGTTCAACTCATATTGAACGTACAGTATATTTACAAGAGTAAAAAAAATTGAACCTCACGACGTCTAATTTATCCGATTCAATGTTCAATAACACATGCTAGTGCGCAATTCGTATAAAAATAAAGTAAAAGCTTCACTGATTTTAAAAAACCATGATACCTCGATACGTCTCTATCTTAAGTCCTAAAGGGAAAGATATTCTGAAGCGTTGTCCGAACAACAGTATTAATTCGTTGATAAAAGTTTATTTACAAAAATTCATCCGAAGTATGTACTTTTTTTATTCAAACTTAAATAAAATAAATAGTGTTTCGCGCAAACTGAAAGCTTTCGTTTGTCTATCTAAATTTTTTTGTTCTTCAAAATATCTTTGCAATTGAACTTTAGTACCATTTACGAATATCACATTTATATTTACAACACACACATTCACACACTGTCGAGCACCGTGATATACATTCGTTTTTTTTTGTACATACTGAAAAAAAATGAAAGGACTGAGATATTTGAAATAAAAAATCACAGAACAATGAAACGTGTTAATTAAATGTCACTTGACGTTTGATTTTATTCATTTTCAATAATCCTAAAAAAGAAAAAACAATTGATCAAGCACTTCACAAATTGATCGGTGAAAATGAATTCGTTTTTTCTTGTACTGAACAAAAAACGAAGCCCGATGTTGCACAAGTGACATTTTCGAAATCATTTTTACAAATATTTTACTAGCCGGTGATGTCATACAAATTTTGTTCGCCTGTAGAAAACGTTTATCAAAATTTAGTCGCTTACGAAACGGGTATGCGAAAATGTGTTCTGTATGGATCGCAGGGCTTGTCAGCCACGTTTTGCAAACGTGTTGTTTAAATGTTACAAGACTAATTAAAATTTGTACGGCTTGTGTGGGAACAAGTGATGCTCCTGCACTTTCAAAATTCAAGGAAAAAAGTGATATGAATTGTACATCGCTGCTGAGATATGTACTTCATTAAAATCATCCTTCTTTAATTAAATAACTTACAAATAAATAAGACAAATAAATAAATAAGTTACAATTTGTATGAACAATGTTAAGTTAATTATTATATAGACAACTCGTATCACTGATTTCCTTGAAATTCGTTACAACTGAAATATTATTTAATGTTGCATTTGGCCGATTGATTAAAAAAAATTGTGGCTCATCTTCTTAATTGTACAATTTTGTTGTGCACATCGAGTGCTTTGCTCATTATTCAACAAATTGTGACATTAATTACTTTCCTGTCTTGCAATCGTAAAATCCGCAATGTTTGATCAATATGTGCAGCCTCGTTTCCACGATGTAATAAAAAAAAAAACAATGACAAGTCAAATTTGATCCATCCCTCATCCATCTGACACCGATTCATCATTATTTTGATTTTCAATATTTTCAATTAAAAGTTCTCATTCGAAAAATAAAACCCTGACTTGTTCCTTCGTATATTGAAACAATAGAAAATTTTGTGCTGCAAGTTGTATAATTTGTGGCATTGTGAAGCCGAGCACAACTATTCGCCATTCAGCACATTTATATACATTCGCATAGTGTACAATGTCGTCAATACCATTATAACATACTGAATTTTCCTACGAGTTTTGGAACAATTTCACCAGCGGACTAGCGTAAAATGAAATGCCCGCATATGTTTTCATATTTAATTGACATGTTTCAGATTCATTGTCTCGCTTATCAAATTTGTCTCGCTCCAATGAACGAGCAAAATACAACAATATTAGTCATATAAAAATCATCAACTTTTACCGATCCTTCAGCTTTAAAATTGTAATTCATTAAGACACACATCCGTAATTGCTCTCGAATTTAAGCTTTCTCTGATGAATAATTATTCCATACAAATAATTTTACATTTAAATAATATCACTGGTTATATTGATTCAACATTGATTCGAATTATAAATCGAAAATAAATAAATTTATGAAACATATGAAACGTAATATTGAACGTTGTACAAACGTTTGAAATGGCCTTTGGACATTTTTCGGCGTTATAAAAAACGTTTATAACAAAAAGTTTATTTGCAATTGAAATTAATGAATCATATTCGATATTAAAATTCAGTGAGACATGTGGCCCCATTGCTTTTGTCCTTAAATAATACAAGTAACTGCGGAGGCCGTTGCAATATAATGCTCCTCCAGATCGATCGGTACTCTAATAATGGTCTCCTCGTAAAGCTCTCTTTACTGAATCCTGACATAATATCTCGCAGTATAAAACGGACGAGCTTTATTTTTCTGCAATGCAAAACAGAACAATAAAAAAATGCTGTTTTTATGAAAAGTCAATTTGCGCAATTTCCCGGAATCAACTTGTTAAAAAATGTTGCTGGTAATTTATTATAATTGGATGATAACGTTTCATCGACGAGTCGGCGTAATAGAATTCAACGGAACTGGAATAAACATCTGGTTATAATGAATTGACGAAATCGCACACGAATTAGCATATCAAATAGAAATGGAGACGCAGTGAAATGATTAATAGCGGCGGTCTAATTAGTGCGCGCGAAACGTTTTGGATACTTTTAATTAATGCGCCATGTACAAACACGAATTCCATCTTAGCCGGATTAATCGAATGTCAAATGTACAATAAATTGCGGGATATAAACTGATAGACCGTTTCCAATTTACAACAATGCGATTTAAACAATACGCATTTGGAATAGTAATTAATGCGATGAAACAAAGAGAAATAATTTCAAAACAATTAAAAAAGAAGAGCTTTTTATAATTTAGTAGACACAATATTGGATATCATTGAAATTATTTTGTTCGAATTTCATTTTGAATTAAAAGTGTTTGAATTTGTTGTAATAAAATTTGCAACCACATTCTAATCCGATTCATTGATTTTCCAGAGCCTGGTATAAAGTGATATCACGACAGAAAACAATCGAGCAAAGTTTGCACTGTATTAAACTTGTTTTCTGAACTATATAATACTTCAAAATTTGCCCCACTTGTTAAATACGTTATTGTAAACTACAATTTGAATTATTTAATGTTTATAACGTGTAAATATAAAAAAAACGGATAAATAAAGATATGAGGCGTTCAAAATATGTTAGAAATGCAAACCAATCGTTTGTTTTTAACTTTAAAACGAATTTTACGACTGCACTCGAATTCCAAGATACAAGTACACAGTATTGATTCGTGTGGATATTTTAGCAAAAAATTCTTTTCTTCGCGGATAAGAAACGTCACAATTGAACGAGAATATGCGAGGCACAAAGAACGTCTCGTGTCCCTGCTTTGACAGCTCATCGTATGCGTAAAAATGGTCGGTTGGAGATAACAAAACTACATTGTTTCATTACTAACTAAAAGCGTCATGAAAAAGTGTCGACGATTACGGTCACTTTGTTCGTTCACACTCTGATATTGAAAGAACGCTTGACTCATTCGCACTCGCTCACATTCACACTTTTGTACATTTTTTCGACGATCCTGCTGCTCACTCTAATTATCTCACGATTAATTACAAACGGACCGAGAGGAGTTGAAGGAACTGCAAAAAAAGGAAACAAAAAGTATATTAATGACTCCGAAATGTTGCCACTCACAAAGATTAAAATAAATAAAATGAGTATTTTATCGCCAGTCTTTTTTTCTTTTCTTAATTTAAACATAATTTGGCACGTTTTCACGAAAACAGAAAAAACGAAAAACAATTTTTCATCTACAGCTCTTTTTTTTCTGTTTTTTTTTTTTTTTTATATTCTTTTTTTTAGTTTTTTTTCCTAGACGTCACTTTTTAGACACTCTTTATTCCAACGATCGATGATTTTTTTTTTCAAAACATTGTTCGTCTAGATTCTGAAGAGCAATCTCAGGGCATCCGGAATACGAAATTTCCCTTAGCTGTTGTCATTGCGAGACACGCAAATTCCCGAGCAATTTGAGAGCATCATTCTCGGGTGTTGTAGATCGAGCTATCACGTGCACAATAAATATGCGCGCTGGGATTCATTTGCGCGCGATGCTTGGATGCATCCGGACGTTGCGAAAAATCTCCACGCATAAATGAAACGCCGAGAGAAACTTGAGACGCGCAAAATGTTTGCTGGGCATTTTTATTTTCATTAACATTTTTCCAATTCAATGAAAATTAACACAATTCAATATAAAATTTCATCCTTATTTTTATTTCCGTAAAACAGGTAAATTAAACAAAATTGTTGAAATCCTGTTAGGATAATTATAGATTTAATGTCATTTTTTTTTAAAAAAAAAATCTTGATAATATTCTTTTGTCAGAACTTTTGAAAGTCACTTTTTTTAATTCCAGCACACTTTTTACGCGAGGCAAAAATATAAAATTGAACATACTGCTCGATCCTGGAGAAAAGTGTTTAATCTTAGAGACGATCTATCACATATGTACAAGCAGAGAATGGTTGAAAGTAGTTTTTTCGTCCAATCGCCGGGCTCCCTACCTTACTTCGTCGTAACAAATGTAGGTGTCAAAAAAAAATGAAACAAACATTCGGCGCACTGAGGGAGGAACCGGCAGTTGCAACAAACTGTGCGCCCGAGCTCATTTCACGGCCGCGTCGCATCACAGCGTCCTTTTTCCGGCGCTTCTTCTCTACGCCGGGATGAAAACTGGCAACACACAACACTCGAAACTGACATGTCAGCCCGTGTGCTGCTGTGAACAGTGAGCTTCGCTTTGACCCAGTCCACTTGGTCCTGGTTGATCTGCAAAAAAAATTCCAGTTTTGATAAAATATTTATACAAAAAATAATATGAATACATACAACTGTTATACAAAATTAAAAAAGAATAAATTCAAGATGTGAAGATGCAATCTATTAAAAAAGGATTTTTAACGCTATTCAGTAGATTGAATTGAAAATAGTCAGACATTTGAAAGGAGAAGACATCTATTTTTCAGACATTTTAGCAAAGAATATAAGCGACGCTTTAAAAACTCAGCCGTATCAGTAAAGTCGGAATAAACTCTCGACGCAAAAAAAGTCGTTGCGGAAATTCTCTCACGGCTGATAGACAAAGCTACAGTCGGGACAGAGCGTTGATTCTCGCCAAGTTAATTACACGAAATCCAGATTACTGGATTCAAAAGCTCGGAACTGAAGATGGATGAACGATTTTGTTCAGCGGCAATGTTTGTTTGATTTTTGTTCTATTTGACATGCATTTTCCGGATGAATTGACAGTTTCCAATATTTTAATTAGCTTTGGTAAATTTATCTCGATGAATTCGATATTTTTTTTTTATAAAATATTTCTGCGTCAACTTGAAACTGAATTAAAATTGGAAAAGTGTTTCGATGTGAAGTGGAAATTGTAAATTTGATATGAAAAATGTTGTTTGAAAATTAGCAGTTCTTCGTTTCAACAAAGTTGACCAAAGTTGAAATTAACTTGATTAAAGTTGTTCAACGTCGGATATTCTATTATTTGGACGAGCACAATCTGCCTTATGTTGAAACAATGTTAACTTGTACCTCACAGTTTGTCATGTACGATAAGTCAGCTTACAGTAGCATTTACACAACATCGCATTATGTTAACTTGTAAGCATATTGCATATAATCACTTCACGACCCCAGTACTACCATTAAAATTTACTTGAGAAGTTTGAATTGAAAAATTGATCTTCATTTTCAAAATCCATTTTGAAATGTAATTCCAACTTACAAAATTAAGAAATCTTCCAGCTGAGATCTTTTTGATGTACAATTTTTAATCAAATTAAGTTTCCCTTTTGAACATATGGGAGAAAGGACAAATATTCGCTTAGCATAAAAGATGAGAAAAAGGAATACAAGGAACTGATATATAATGCAATGTTGCTATTCATAAATTATCATTTTTAACGGAATAACGAGATGCTCGCAAAAATGTGAAATAATGTTATACACTTTGTGACATATATTTCTACTGAGTTTCATTCTTTTATTACTTCTGCTCTGCTCTCTATTTTGTTTATTCAATAAAATAAAGCAAAATCGATTGCTTCAGTTTTTGTTGTTGGAAAAAGGAAAATCAAACCGTTGTTGCTTCTCGGTTTCGAATAAAAGTTTTTCCCAGCAATTGTTATCTTTCCAAGAGGAATTCATCAAAATAAAAAAAAGCTCCTTTATCTGCTGGCAGTTGAAAAAACGCCTATAGAAGGAAAACCCTTTTTTTATTTTAAAATAAAAATGCGCTGTACAGGCATGGTTAAAATATTTTGCGAACTTTTTTAACATCTGAGGTACTTTTTAAGTAATTAAATCCAGTTTGTGAGAAGGATGAAATAAAATTGTAATGAAAATGAAATTTAGTAATTTTTTTTTTTGAGGAATATTTAACATATTTAAAAGTATATATACTGTGCTGTTCATCCGTGGTGAGAGCTTCAAATCTCGAAGGCAAATCTGCAGTGCCCGGGTCTTGTTGTTGTTGTTGTTGTTGGCCTAGAATATGTGGTAGTGCGTTTCTTCTTCCAGTTCTTGCGGTGGAGAGGAACTCTTTCGAGCCCTCGCCATTTGAAAAACCACCTGGAGTCACTGCTCCACTCGAGGGACCAGCACCCTTTCCATTGCCTCCTGGATCGTTTCCGGAATCCACTTCCGCTTGTCTTTGCGAAATCATTTTCAACGCTAAAAACAAAAGAAAAGGAACATATTAGAACAATTAAAAAAATTCACTATCAAACCCTTTTCTTTTTCTTTTTTTCATTTTTTAATCAATTTTTTTTCAATATTAAAAAAAAAATTTATATTATAATACATTCCCGAGTTGTTTTTTTTAAACTTTCCTTTGATTGACATAAATCAAAAATTCAATTTCCATCTCATCTGTTTTTGAATGAAAATAAAAAAGTATACAGTTGTGATACAAAATTTAATGAAATTTGTAAATTTCGAGGTCAAATTAGTTGAAGACGGAGAACACGTTCACAATATTTATTTGACGAAGCTTCCTTCAAGAGGGATTAGCATGATTTTTCGTCGAATATTTTATATATTGTAAGAGAAATCAATTGTCCAATATTGCAACGCTGGCAATTCGAATGTTCAAGTTTGTGCCGGCGGACTTGCCTCTGAATGTATAATTGGTTTCTCTGTCTTTCCATCGACAAATTCAGTACCCAACTAAAAGATTCTCATTTCACTTTGGTCTAATTAATTTTACTTTGTGCAATTACTCAGTAGCTATTATATACTTTGCCTACCACCTTTTGCGAATTTCAAAATAAATATTGAAAACCAATCAAAACGAACATATTCACATCTGAAAAAAATGTGAAGTGAAAGTGAAATGTTGCAAGGAAAAATGAAAATTTGTTAATTAATCAATAATGACGTTAAAAATTGATCTTAATTAAACACAAAGTTATTAGCAATATTAACGAATAATTGCGCAGGCAGAATTTAATACAGTTATTGTCTAACTGATTCGTAATTAGTTCCTTCGGTCACTTTAAATTAAATGATAATTAAAAACGGCTCAATTAAAATGGAAATTTTTAATCAATAAAAAAAAATTCAATCTCATACTGTGTTTCATTTAAATACGATGTCTTATAAACAAAAATATGAAATGTAAAAAAAAGTAACAATAACAACAAATAAAAGTAACAAATATTTGATTACATCAATTTTAAAAAATCAATTATGACAAAAATGACACGTAATAAAGGGCGTATATCCCCAGGCAAACATAGGCTTGATAAAAAATCCGGAACTGATCTCAACGGAGAGGGCTTAAATTAAATTATAACTTCATCGGTACGTTCGCGTTTCATAAGTACATAAGCCGTTTCTTCTCTCTCTCTCACGTTTTATTCGGCATGAAATAACATCGTCGAAAAGCTCACTTGATATTGACGAGAATCGACAGACTTTCGATAATATCTTAACGGGGAAACAATTCCGTTGATTTTTCTTCGTTTCACGTTCTGTAAAAAAGCAAAATTTCTCGGCCACCGCATTCTCGATCAAATTTCATTACCGTTGCCTTGAATTTGTTTCATTTTATTCCTCATCGTGGGTCGTAGCATAATCAAATTTGTATCAATAATTTGTTACAAAAAATGTTAGTAAAAAAAATGGATAGCGAATTTTTGTTAATGTAATAAAAGTTTTAGAAAAAAAACATTCCCAAAAACATGCTTCGTACACACAGAAAAATTGAGTTTCACTTTGGTAATAAAAAAGGTTATGAGAATCAAATAACGTATCAGAGGAAAAATTGCTCGTGCGGCCAGTAACTCGCATGAAATTGATAACAGTACTAAAAATTGAGTAAACTAATTTTTTTTAATATTTTTTTTTTGTAAAACGAGCCAGACTGTCAGATAAAAATGAAGCCCTAAATTTTAAAAATAACGCCTGGAACGTGAGCTTGAAATATGTCGTCAAAATAAATAATGACTGTGTGAATAAAGCACATACATTAAAGGCAGAAAAAACTTGACAAGTTAAATTTGCATCTCAAAGAAATCACGAACCTGTCAATGAAGTATGTTGCACATTTTAATAAATTAATTTGCCTTAAATTTGCAAGATAACATTTTTTTTTCCAAAAACTTTGTATATTTATTTTCAACCTCGTTATATAAACTCTAAATAGATTTTTATTAGTCACTTGTTTTAGTCACAGTTCAATCATAATTTATTTTGCAGGATTAATGAAGCTTTCAGGGACGAAAGTTAGGAGGAAAGTTTTCGAGTGGGAAAAGACAACGAATTTGTTAATTAATAAATGTGAGTTAATCGTCAACCGGTAAAAAAGATGCGAGAGAAAACTGTGTGGAACTTGTGCAGAAACAGTAGTCGGATTTTGCAAGAGCACGAATTTAAGGTACCTTGGGCGCGCAAAAGTCGTTCCCTTCGCATTGATCGGATTTCTCGTTTGGTGAGACGAAAACACACCTGGATCTTGGACGGGACACCGCCATCGTGCAACAACTTCCTCTGCTTCACCTGCTCGGATTCATCAATTTATTTTACACTCAGTCTCAAACAAAAAAAAACTTATCTCGATCAATCATTTTCATCGTCTCAAGTAATTTAAACTATTCAACTATTTCAAAACCATCTAACACTGAAAACTTTTTTTACGAGCTGCTGACTAATAAACTTTTGTGTTTGCATTTTGGTTTTAGTCATTTGCACTTGGCAATTTCGTATTAGCAAAATTGTTCGATTTGTAATCTTTGTTTTGATATGTCGATATCAGGTGACGAAGCGATTGTTCGAGGCCGCAATAGGGATCCTTGAAGTATCTTTTCTCGTGAGCTTTTTCTAACCGAAGCGGGTCAGGTGGGCACTTTGCACGGTTCCCTATTTTGAGGACGACCCTCGAGTGTCGTCATTTTCTAATGCAAGTCGAGCGCGACGAAAGAGAAAGTTTCGCAGACATCACCGCGCGAATCGCATCGTTCCAATCTCGCTCGATGTCTTGCCGTACGTACTCGGTACCATTACGTCATCTCATTACGTCTTATTACGTCACTCGATCGGCATCATAGCAGTTATAAAAGAAATACAAATAAATTTTCATACACTATCGACTAATTTAAATAAAAAAAATATACAATAAAATTTTAGAATAATAAATTTAAATATTATTCTAAAAATTTTATATTCGTCTTATATTTTTACATGTTTAATTTTCAAATATATCTTAAGATATATTTTTTTATTATTATAGTTGTTCAAAATGAAAAAAAAAATTGTTATAATAAAAATCGATAAAATTATTGGAATAAAAGCTTTGCAACTGCGATAGTGCAACTGTTGCAATGGTTTCATCTTGAAATTGGTTGAAAAAGTGACACGAAATGAGTAACACGTGACAACAAAAGTGAATAATCAATCGTCGGCCGAATAATTAGTCGAATCCATATGAAATGCGCTAATTGTCGCCGATCGCGTTAAAATTATCATATACATTAGGAGATTTGCGCGCCGTTACAGCAAATCCAATTTCGAACACTTCAAAATTTCATTCCAACGTTCATCCGCGCATATGTTTGTCCATAACCGACGAATTAGAATCGAATCATAATTAGTTAACTACAAAATTCGCAGCTATCATTGCATCGAATTCAAGAACCATTTTCTTGGCCAGAATTTTTTCAAAGTTTTCAAATCCAATTGTAAAAAAGTATTCCAGCGAACCTTTTGTTTCTTCCAATGAAAGACCGAACAAATTCTCAGTCACAATGGGAATCTTTACAATACCAAATCGTTTTTCATAATCCAAACGAACGTTATTTTCTTGAGCAAATATTTTGTTATTACAATATAACAATCGTTTTTTGTTATTAGCTTTTTATATATTTTTTTAATTAAAACTTTAGTTCTCATTTCATCCAACCGAATCGAACTTCCTAGGATAAAACAAAAAGCGATCGCTTTGATCGTATTTTTTCAGTTTTGTTACTTTATTTTTTTTTCAAAGTTCAAAGAGGTAAAATAAAAATTAAAAAAAGGAAAGATGAAAATAAAAAATGGTTGGAACCTAAGCACACAATTTTACGAGCGGTAAAACTAACCGTAAAATGTTCTTGACTTATGCAACGTTACATCATCAAATGACGTCGATCAGTCGACGTAAGCGTAATTCAAATTTGATTAGATCCCAAAACACACACACTCAAACAGCGATCGCCTATGCAACTAATGTACCTTCAAATAACCCAATACAGCTTGATTAATTACCATAAAACTAATTTCCCCTTTTCAATTTGAATGTTTTGTAGAACAGAGGAGATCAAATTAAAACACAACAACGTCGAGAAAATTCATCCGAACTTTAAATAATAAAGAACGTTGAAAATACGTTTTTAAAAATTGGTTTTCTTTATGACCAAATTTCATTTCTGTAGACTCAACGAAAAATCTATACCGTGGGCGAACATTACAAAGTTTATTTCGGAATAACCATCGATTAGCTGGCAGACTCAAATGTCATAACCCAACCGAGCGTCCGAAGTATAATTTCGGATGAAAATTATTTGAATTCGTCAATAGCGTTTAAGTCGGGTCGATATTTCTTCGGAATAGTGGGGATAGGGGCAATACGGATACCCTAAGAAATATATTGATTATAATAATACAATAAATAGAAAAAAAGGTTTTTGCATTTACAATCAAAGTTCACGAACATGGCTGTTGAAAAAGTGACTTCATTTTTCTTAAAAAGACATAATGTTTGTTTAAATATTGAAAATAAAAAAGATCGTTTTGTCCGTATTACCCGACAGTGTCAAATATGGGCACCAATGCAAATTAAATGTAAAATAACAAAATAAAAGGTTTTTAGTGTTATACAATGAATTTTTTAATGGAAACAGTTACAAAACAATAGAAACGTTATCTTTTTTTGTAAATAATTGTATTATTTGTATTTGAAAAACTTTAAATGTAAATTAAAAATTGAATTAACTTTAATTTAAAATTAACTTCTAATTTTTTTTTCCATTTTAAAGTTGATTATAAATTTGCAGCAGTAAACTTATTCGATTACAAATATATCTCATTAAAAAAAAAGATTCACAGCTCTTACAGCGAATTGAGGTTTATTTTCTTTACATTTAAATTTTCGAGTTTTGTTAACATTTATTATTTGCCAAGTCACTACATTAAATAGAAAACTGTAATTATCAATTGATATTTTAAGTAACAAAATTATTGCAAACCCAATTTGACCTTTCTAATCAAGTGAAGTAAAAATCAACCATATTACCCCTTGAATTCGATTCGAAACTTACCCATTCGATTTAGTGAACAAAACAGCGTGATTAAATTATTTAATTAATAATTTTTTTCAATAATCTCGCAGTGCCCGTATTGCCCTTCTCTCCCCTACATGGGTGCCAGCGATACATTTTCGCCACATAAAATATACACTGACGTGCGCCGGCTAGGAACTGTTTTTTTCCTGGTTTATTTAACGATTTATTACCTTCGCAAGATATAGCACGAATCTTTTATTCGTTAGACAAATATGACCGGTATTTATTTTGTTTTCTCGCGAGCTTGTGATTTATAGAATTATGAACCTTCTTTTCCTCCTTATCCGATGAAAAATGATCCCGGAAAATTAGCCAAGTACTTCAATTCCTTCCGGGAAAAATTGACTTGGAGGAGCACAAATTTATCCTTCAATTAAAATTATAACACTGTAAGTTTTATTTAGGAGAGTACATTACAATCTTCTCTTAGAATTTTCGTTGACTCTGCGTGAAACTACTGGAACAAAAACATAATTCACGTCGGTATTCATGGAGACACATTGAACGTAACTTTCAAGTTCTTAAATTCGAACATTAGATTAGTCAGAGTAGAACTGTTCACTTGAAAAACAATAAAAAGAAAAGATAAAAAAAGTTGAGGTCATTTTGCAATTTTTAGATTAATAATTCACGCATAAATCCGGTTATGAATATTTTAATAAGGTGTATATAACAAAATTATCGATTTTCTCACGATTCGCTCCACTTGTTTTGACCACAAATTTTCAGCTTAATTAAATTATTAATTAAATGTTTAACTTGGTTAGCGATTTCAGTACGTTTTAAGACCTTGTTTTTGATATTTATTAAACTTTTAAGAATTCATAAAATAAAAAAAGTCATATTTTTGTAATCGCAATAACAAACTTGCGTCGAACTTAAATCTTTCGATAATTGTGTTTGCGGTCGATTAATAGCGTTGTCGTAAGGTTCCTTAATTGCCACATAAACTTCGACCGTAGAACGATATCGCTTAGCAAATAATTAACTCGAATTATCGTGCAAAAAATGTATCGCCCAGCGAAAATATTCGCAGTTTTCCAGATTTATCTTGCAGATAAAATGGGAATCGAGTCGCAGATCCGTGAGGTAAACAGTCGAAAACTCGCCGTTACTTATATCGCCTTATTAGATCGAGCCGATGAGTTTACGTCACTCGGAGATATAATATTATCACTACGCATTCGGCATCGAAAACTCGGCTAAGTGCCAAGATACGCTTTCTGCCTTACTGATCACATGATTTTCGTCTAAAAACGGCGACTAATCTGATGCCTTTTTGCGGGCAAAAGTTCTAACGGAAATTGTAATTGAAAAACGATGAGCACTTTTTAAAAGCACTTTCTTCATTTGATTCTAAAAACACTTTTAGACAAAAAATTAAAAAAAAATATTAAAAAAAAAATTAAAAAAAAAAATCAGTGCATAGAAATTAATCTAATTGCTTTTTGTTAGAAAAATATTACAATGATGGAATAATAATTTTCAAAAGCCAGATTTATCTTCGTAATTGTTGCAGTCGGGTTTAAACAGATTATTGTTGGATCAATAACCCAAATTGCAAGTGTAAACTATTCATGCAACATTATTTATGTTACACGAGCTCGTGTGACTTATTTTCGTATGATTGATTTATTCCATGAGCTCGGGATCGTAAGTTTCGTTGTTTTATTATTAACAACAATCCGTCTGATAGCATCAATTGCTTATTTATTCCAAGTTCAATTTGTTTTTGTCGCTTCAACTTTTCATCAGCATTGTTCGTCTTTATTGATTCGCCGGAAATCTTCTTCGGCATTTTTTGTATCCGGCGTACGTGATCGCTCAGAGCTCCTTTGATGAAATTTTCGTTTTTCAATGTTTCTGTTTATTCGTAAAAAAGTTCAATCAGTTTTCGTAGGTTTGTCGATTCGTGTGTATTTTGCAAATGACATTTTTTCACGACACTTTTGTCCCCAACTAAATGTGTCCTCATTTTCATTTTTCTTTTTCATAAATAACCTTTTTATCCCTCGCAAAACATTTTTTTAACATAATGAAATCCCGGATATTGTGTCATAAAGTAAACGCACACATATCCATGAAAAATTTTCTCCATTATGGAAGTTATAAATAATGTGATATAAATATAACTCTTTGTTATAAAGGATCAATTTTTTATCAGGCGTTAAAATCCGCATTTTTCCGGTGGAATTTCAGCAGCCAATTAACAGGGGGATGTAAAACAAGATATTGTATGCACTTTTTATATAACTTTTTATGTTTGTTCTCTTAATTAATTTTTTTTTCCAAGATCATTTTTCAAAGTTCAGCCAGTTTTCCAACCGCGAATTTCAATATTTTTCATCATAAATTTTTATATTCTGTAATTTTATAACCTTGGAAACTTAGTTCAAAACTCACGCAGGTCTTTTAACTCAAAAGTTCTGAAATTGTTTTTAATATAATTTCTCAAATTGAAAAACAGGTTACAGACAATTTTTAAAATTATTTTTTCCAAGTATCAAGTTGAGTTTCTTTTGAAAGGTTTCGATTATTTTCGTTCCGCTGGATTGTTTCCAGTTTGAAAACTGGTCAATCTTTTAGTATCCACATTTTCCAAATCCTCACCGAATTTTCGATCACCTCCAAACTTTTTTATGCCGAAACTTGCATTAAAACTTGCTCATCTTTTATAATCCGTTTTATCTTACTTTTCATCGAGTTTATTATTCATTCAAATACTTGAGCCCATTTGAATTAATCGTTTAACAAAGTCCCATTAAATGAATAAACATCCCGATGATAGGCTCTACATTAGAATATCTGAATTTTCCCTTCTCCTCTCTTATTCATGATCGATTTAATCTTTTGGACTCCACGGCCCTTCGTCCTTTTCAAACTTTATAAAATGGTAATGCGATAGAAATAAACGCGCGGAATCCAAACACCCCTTTTCAAATCGCTTTACATTCAGCTTCGAATGGTGGTTATCGATTGAAAAAAAATGTTCCATGTATTGTCATCTATTATTGACACTTCAGAGTCCAACTCAACCAGGAATCAATCCCCGACAATGTCCTCATCAGAACTCGTATAATTTTTTTCCCCATCCTTCGTACCCGGTTTTATTGTTCGCAACAAATCATCCCGTTAGGCGATCAACGTCGATCGTTATCCCTCATTTGTATCAATTTCTTATGATTCCTTTACATGTCATCTCCATCGACAATGCCAACTGTTTATCTCTGTTGCAACAATCGTAATCCATTCATGATAAACGCGCTTTTCAACATCCACTTTTGAATGAAACCGGGTTTTCGTAGTTCTGCATGAAAAAATCCTTTGACATCCTTGAATCCTTTTGTAAACCGATGAATAAGACAGTGTCAAGTGTCCCCAGTTGTAAACAAAGACATAATTCAAACGGTAGGGATCCATTCGTTTAATTTATTTTCACTAAACTAAACTGTTTTCCCACTGCATATTTTTTCCACCATCTTCTCCCCGCGATGAGTTTTCGAACGAGTTTTCAAATATCATTTATCGATGAAATTTAAATTAAAAAAAAAAGTCTTTTATGATTTTGAAAAAAAAAAACACATGAACTTTGCCGACAGATTTTCGTCATTTGAAGTTGTAAGTTGATTTTTTCTAACCATTTTTTCGAGTAAATTATGGTCGTCAGACTGGTCGAGCGAGGGTGAACTGAATGGCTCTAAATTGGCGAGTGAAATAAGGCCGGACAAGGACGGCGCGAGGTCGAAACAGATCGGCGGGATATCCCTCGCGTCGATGCTGCTCGGCGGGCGGTCGGTGCGCGGGCGAAACAAAGACGGAGGGAGTGCCCGGCCTGAAAACGTGGCAACAGAGAGCGCCGGGAGCACGCGCGCGGGACAATGCAGGCGAGCAGACGCGTGACGCAAACGCGCGCGCGTGACGTAGCCGCACGACGCACTGATTAGAACTCACCATTGATAGCGGGATCCGTACGTGTTATCGTCTGCGCACACTGTTGTCAAACGGAAGTCGAGCCGGTCGACGTTGAGCGGCCGACCGACGGAGACGGCGAGATCGCCCGACAAAGACGGCCCTCGAATCGATAGCTCGCTCACTTCCTCCGTCGGCACTGCGATCGCGTTGTGTCGCGCGACCGCGTACACGTTATTGGCATTGCGCGACGACACAACTTGCGCGGCTCTTTTTCGCGCGCACTTTTATCGCGCGCCACACTCCGGGCTACGGATTGAACGCGCGCGAGTATGCGTGCACGTCTGATCGCGCCACACACACACACGCACACACAGACACAGACACGCAGTGACGAATTTCGCTCGCTGCGGCGCGATCTCTCGACGCCGATGGACGCCACTCGCGAAATGTCGAGTCAAGAAGCGCGCGAGTCACCACGCACGCGGCGTGCCCGCCACACCGACGCGCACCGACCGCGCACGAAGTTGCGCGAGCACACCACCCCTAATCGCCGCCCCCGACGATGCGCCGACCGAACCATCTGCGCCGATTTGCAACAAACTTTATTTTTCTTTTCGTTCCTTGCATTTTTGTTCAAAGAAAATCGCAAAATTAACGATACAACATGGGCAAAGGTTTTTTTGCGAATCCATCTGGCGGGTGGAAATAGAAATTTCTGAAGGGGATTCCCCGATTTTAGATCTTGCATTAGGAATTTATAATGTAAACGTACAATTACGTATGTATTTATAATGTAGTTTTTTTATTCATTTTTGTTAAAAGGGGATTCCCCGGTTTGAGATTTTGCAAAATTATGATTATTTAATTTTGTTTTTGTATATTTATTTTCTTTTTGTTATTTTTTATTTCAGAAAAATTTCAAAATAGACTGAGCACAACGCGATTGAAAAATTTTTTGACAAATGATTGGCATCTTGAAATAAAGATTTTTTTGGTAAAGACATATGGCGCAGCGCCATCTGACGGGTAAGAAAAGAATTATTCGAAGGGGATTACTCGATTTCAGGTCTTGCATTACAAAGTTATAATAAAAAATTATATTTATATAATTGTGTTCATCAAAGTTGGTAAGAAACATTTCGAATTAAACAAAAATGAAAAATATTATATCATATTTTCATAAAATAAAAGTTGAATCTCAATACAAAAACAGACAAAACAGTGAAATGTACTAAATTAGGGGAAAAAACTTGATTTTCCTATTAGCACTCAAAGGAAAATTTGTTTTGGAAATTACATTGGACGTTAAGTAATTGTATTAGTTTCACCAAAACACAAAACTTTGTCACCAAATTGCTTGACAAAGTCTTTTCTCAAACGATGTGAAAGCAAACTTTCAGAAAATTGTTCTTATCAAATTTCAAGACTGGCAATTAATTTTACGTCATAAGTTCAAATTTTGTATTGTCTTAAATTTCATCGTCCAAAATTTGCGAACAAACATATTAAAATTAAATCAAGTTATTAAAACATTCGCGAGATTTAAATTGTATTGCAAAATGAATTTACTAACAATGCCGAGATGTCTCAAAGCATAATATAATCCGATTCCCTTTTCTGCCTTTAGCATTTGCACTTGTGAGCGTGTCAGGTCGCATGTGATGCAGGCGCAAACAATATTATTTCTCGAATGATTGCGTTCTGATAAAATATAATTAATCAAGCTAAAACGAACGTCCTTTTATAGAAATTAATGATCAATTATGAAACATGATTAATTAAAACTACTGCGCGTCTTTTTAAATATGCAACATTATTTTACAAGCATTAAAAGATTGTAAAAATAGATTTCTTAACCAGAAAAGAATCTTAATGATACACCAACAGAACTTATAAGTTCTTCTTTTACGTGCGAATAATTAGTATTCATTTTTTCCTCGACTAACTTGGAATGGATAAAAACGAGCATCAAAACTATTGCTTCATTACATGACTGATATTGTAAACTGGTCTCGTAAGGATTGTAAAAATTTTTCGCCGCGTGCACAAAGAAAAATGTCTACCTCCGACCGCGAACGTCAGCGGCTGATTATTTATCGACGCACTGTTTATACGAATTAAGCTCGTGTGATGGCCTTCTGATTATGGTACAGGCCGGGGATGTATTATTTATTTTAATGGCTCGCAAACATCGGTGTGGCATCCAGATGAGATTTCGCCGAAGCGCCGAGCAAACGTGGAACCTCATGAAAATGCTCGAATTTGCAGCGCGTGCCTCGAATTGCATATCGAAAGATCGGAATCGAGCTCCGTATGCTTACGCAAACATCCTCACAAATTTAACTATAAACCTTAGCTACGTTTTTATTTCTGAACGAAATAAATAATAACTGAAATGAACACCATCTTATCTGAATCTATGTCAACATTTTTCAAAATTTTTTCCCTTTTATCAAAAAAATTATCAGACAAAAATTAAAAAAAAAAAAAGAATGAAATGTAAAATGAAAATTGATTTCTTTTTTTGAAAATCACTTTCGTAATAATCAGCAATAACCGGTGAAGTAATTTATTAATCATTGAAACAGTTGACAATAATCGACTGATTTGCAAAACGCGCATTGCGAAACGAGCGCATTTATACCATAGGTCATGCTTACTAAAGTGTGATTTTATTAATACTCCGTTATGGTTTTTTAAGCAACAATGGAGACGTAATTAAAAGTTTCTCATTTTTTCCAGCGAAGAAAGAACCGTCCTTGTTCAAAATCCGCAATTTTCAATTGTCCTCTGAAACTGTAAGCACGCTCGTTCGTAATAAAAAAGCGCTGTTAATAAATTGTGTCACAGGTATTATACATTGAAAAAAACGCGAAACACTCGTGCCGCGCTGTGACGTGTTAAGAAGGCAGATAGAAATCACGCGGATTCAAGTTCACGTTTTTATTGATGTGTTATAATAATGATCTCGAAAGTGGATGAAGGTTGCGCCCGGTTCTAAATTTAATGACTCGATATAATTTTAACGAAAATTCTCGGGGGACTTTTAATTGAACCTTCATTTTGCTTCCTATATTTTTTTTTCCATTTTTTTCTCCGAGTTCAATTTGAAAAAGTTTGTAAAAAACTTTCAAGGGGCGCGGACGAGTAAAATGTAAAACTAAAAAAGTACAAAAAAAAAAGTACAAATATTTTAAAATAACATCAAGTTCCAGGATGGTTTGGCAAAAATATAATAGAACCAAAATGATTTTAGCTGGTAAACATTGAAACTTGAAAATTGTTAGTGGGAGGGATAAAATTGTTTGAAAGATTGTTATAAAAGTATTATATGAATTTTGATAAGATGACAATCAAACGAGGATATTCATCGCACGTTCGATTGGAATGATAATGATTTTTGATCGACAATCAACGCGTCACATCAGCCTTGATGAATCCGCTGAGAAAGACAAAAGGAATTGAATCTGCGTCGAAACGAGCCGGCACCTCATAAAGGACGCCGGATCACGGGACATAGGTCAACGAGGAAACCCGCTTTCGTAACGCGCATCATATGCACCTGAATTGCACGCACCGACTATTATTACTGACGCTTTGTCACAATACACCGGCGCATATTAATCGTCCGAATGAGCGCGTTACCGCCGGTGATGTCTCGTCACGTCCACCGCGCCCCGCGTTTATCGTCCATTAAACGACTTTCCTTTTTCTTTCTCATTCTTTCTCCCAGGTACGATTTACTTTTTATATGCGCCGCGCGATATCGATCCGCACTTTTGTTATATAAAAATTCATTACATCTTTGACTTTCGTTTTATTGTTCCCTTCTCGTTATTTTGATCGGAAATGTATAAAGCGATATTTTCCGTTCGTTAGACTTACCAACTCCGTGCCGATGAAAATGACAGCCAAGATGAATAATTGGCTTGCAACATTTCACGGGATCAAAGATAAATGATTTTATTCATTTAAAACATTGTTTTTATTATAATAATATTTTTATGATATTTTTCCACAATTTTTTTTCATAATGACATAGTGAAAAATGTCGGAAATCTAACAAAATGTTTTGCTCATTTTATAGCAGTTACATCTTATAACATTTCCATTTCATGTTCTCATTTGTCTGTGTTTAAAGAAATTGTTGGAAACGGAGCTCAAAATGAAGTGATATTTTTTGTGTCATCATTTGTTTATCAACATATTAACATAGATATCACAAGTATTTTGTTTTTAGTTTTGTAAAGCAATAAACATTTAATTAAAGATAATTAACTTCAACAAATTACTGAATTTAGATATCTATAATTAATTCCTGGAAGTTTGTGTAGGTAAATATAAATAAAATGTTGCAACCCGCCATGTTAATTTTATAGTCAGAGTTAGAAAGATTATAAAATTACAAACGTTCTCAAGGAGAAGGACAGCTTTTAATTATTTTTTTATTTACAAAGATAAGACCTGAACCATCGCCCGGTTAAAAATATAATGTTATAAGATAATAAAACAAAGTTCCGTCGACTAAATTAGTACTAAAATATTATATGGAAAGATAAATATATTTAGGAATCCCATTCTATTTCAGGATATCAAGTCCTTCGATTATTATATTTCCTGTCTAAAATTGATGCGCAATCCATTTTTTTTCAACCGGTAAAACAAAAATTGTATAAAGTCAAGGGTAAGACACGGTTGTCGTTTCTACTTTTCTTGACGGGAGTTTTTTTTCAACCGATCAATCAGCGGGGGGAGGAGGACCTCCCCCCACGTGTGTTCCCTCCATTTCTTCCTCTTCTATCGCGCGATTTGAACCGGCGATTTGAAAACCGACGCGGAGGGCCTGATGAATCGTCATTCGCAAATCGGATTCGGACCTGTCGTGTCAATTTAAAAAAAATCAAATAACATTCAATCCTTAATGAGAGGTCGCCTGTGACGATGCAGGCTGGCAGCAATTGAACAGATAAATAAACCTCCGTCGTGATGAGATCGCGGGGTTAGTGTGGTTTAAGTTTAGTTATGGTTCTTTGCGGACGATGAAGTGGTCGATCGAGATGGCCTGGCAGGTCGGGTGCATTATCGTGGCGCTGCTCAACACCGGTCTCGCCGCCAAGGGGGTGGACATCCTGACAACCGGAGGACTCTTGCCACTCCAGGAAGAGGAAATCCTGAGATTCTTGACGCAGAATAAAACTGAATTGAAAAATTATACTTTCGTTGAACTGATCGGAAGTTTAGGCAATCTGAGTGGTACTGATCAGTGGCTGAGGACTAACGAGACAACCAATTCTGATTATGGTTTGTAATAATTTGATTGCAAGTAAATTGAATTTGATTATTCATTTAAAATTGAAATAAATTTGGAAAGATGAATTAAAATTGAAGAAATTGAAATTAAAAATTAATTTTCAATATTCAATTGTTCAATAAATTTTATTACATTTAAATTAAATCAAAAATTGACTTAAAGAAGGAGTTATAAATGGAGATTTGACTGTTGACAGGTTGTACGAAAACAGATTGACAAATTTTGGAAGAAGACTCTGCGAAATGAGTTTCTTTTGTATTCAGTTGCGAGCCTAGCCGATTTACATAAATACATTATTCTTGCACCGATCCGAGAAAGTAATTCGCCTAATTGGATCGGTGCCAAATTCGTTACTATTCTATTGAACAATAATTACACCAACCTGTATTTCATTTCCTGAATAGCATGGAGGCGAGATTTAAATAACAACAAAGAACTGATGATGCTTCTGCATTTCTTTGTTTTCACTTGCTCATCTCCGTTTGATTAAAATAATATGCTTCTTTAAACAAAAATGAGACAAACAAAATAAATCTGAGATTTTTCTAGTATTCGTTGATTTTTCAATTCATCGATACTATTTATTTTACAAAAGTAAAAACATAATTATTTCAATTCCATTTCGAAAAATTTAAAATTTCCATTTTTGTTGTAAATCTTTCTTATTTAATCCTTAAAAATTCTAAATTGAAAATCGACTGAAACAAAATTAAATATCCCGATTAAAGATTTAATTTGCTTCCCATCGGTTTAGTAATGTAAATCGATTTCTTGTAATATTATTTTTTTTACGGGTTGAAAAATTTATATTAATAAATAAGACAGTCGGAAATTGCAAATTTGCAAAAAATTGTTCCCACAAGCTCTTACTTTACTCAATAAAAAAAGATCAAAATCGCAAGTTCAGCGAGTTGCATAATCAACACGTATTACGGCTATACTTTTTGTACTCCAATACGTGACACACAATCGGAGTACCGTAGACATACTTTTTCGCTAACTTTTACTAGCCTGTCCTCGCGCGAAAACTTTACGATCATTTTTCGGAACGATGAAAATTCGCCTGCTTCTGATCGGTCGCGTTCACTTCAATCAATTTTTTGCCTCCGAAGTGTAACTTCATTAACTTTTTTTTCTTTCAATTATGAAAATTATGTTGTTTCAGAGAAATAAAAATGCGGAAGCGCGATAACTTTTTCATCAACGGGACATTAATCATTTCCACCTTCGGATTTACATGTAAAACAGAAATTGATAATGCAAACGATCAATAAACGTCCAAGCTAACAATTGATATTTTTTTTTCTTCTCATTACGGTAACATCACACATCACCATTTTTTATTCAAAGATCCCGTAATTGCTTTCGCACCCAAAGATTTAATTACGGAATCAATTTCTTGAATACCAACGGTAGAAACGACATAATTTTCGAGTCAAGAGGATAGACAAAACAAAAAATAAGTGTCAAGTTGTAACCGAATGATTAATTATCTTACAATAATGAAGTTACGCAATTGTTTTAATAGAAACGTATGGAAAATATGTATCTGAGTGGAGCACAGGGCACGTTTGCGACAGTGATGTCAGACGATACATCTGTCATTAAATTTTTTCGGATTAATTAACACTCGGGGTCAGCAAAAAAGCGGTTCAATTATTTTTGTTTTTATTGTTTTGTTTTGTTCTGATTGTATAAAATGAAGAGGTCGAAAAATCAAGGTGTTTCAATTTTGACAAAAACCAACGCCGAAGAAAGGGAAACTATTGATTAGTCATTGTACACTGTGACTAAAGTTCTAATTAGTTGCAACTCATGTGTTTATAAATTGTGAAAACATTTTTCATCCTGACATTGGAAGCATGAATGACAAATCAAAACTTAAATTCACTCTCATCTCTTACCTGGCCTTCGATATTAACTATATCATGCGAACAAGTGTTTGTGTTGCTGATTTAACATTGAACCGAATGCTGCAATATGCATTACACGTTACCGATACAAAAAGATGTTTGACCAAGTTTTGGTTTCAGTTATGTCAACTTGACATAGAAATCAAACTGACGTTTGATTGACTATTAAAGTATACATGAAAAAAATTGTACTACGATGTGCAATCATTTTTTTCTTTTCTTTTTTTTTTTTTTTTTTGAATTACGTACTAAAAAATTTTATTTTAAATCAACTTGATAAAATTGAAAATTAATTGCAGGAGTTTTGTTGTACGAAATTTTCATTTGATATTAAAACAAATCAATAACTCAAGTTGAGGTGTGAAAGTGAATTTGACACTCTTGACGTCAAAAGCTTCACATCAAAATGTCAAATTTTTTCATGCGAAATGATCTGAAATTCATATTTCAAATGATGGATTATAAAACAAGGATCTCCAATCTGAAATCACGTCTGTATAATGTACAGGAAAAATTGTATGAACAATTTTTAACTTTTCTCATTCTTTCCACTCCAGATGATATTTGAGAATCATCACGAGTCTACTACAATTACCATTTTATAATTAAACAAAATTAATGATATTAATAGATGATTTTGAGTAGGAATACATCAACTAATTAAAACTTGTTTTGGGAATGCTGGGATTGTCATCTTTGTAGCTTGTAATAGCAGCAAGTTTGATAAGGCCACCGTACACATGTATGAAATTTTCTTGAAAGATTAATCCGTGTGATTAATTGCAAAAATTTTGCGTTTACATGTCGTCTGCAGGTTGTTAATATGCTTACTCTTCACGTTACCTTGAGCCTCTTAAGAAACAGCGGAAAGCAATTTGCATGCGATCTTCCGCGAATGACCGGAAACGTTTCCGCTCTTATAAAAATGACACTTTTGTCATTCTGTCATGTCGTCACTTCATTAAAACAAAAACATTCGCCTTTATTCGTTTCTTCATTAAATTTATTCATTTGGACATTAGACGTTTCACAAAACAAAAAATCATTTGAATAAATTTGATTAATTTAAAAATTAAATCTTAAAATAATTTATAGTATTTTGAATCATCTTACAGAATGTTTGCTGGTAAAGAAAACAAATAAATTGAGTCGGTTCGTGGAAAAACAACGTAAGTTAACTTACGTTGTTTTTCCATCAAATGGTTTTTCGAAAACTACAAGATCTAATATAGAAATATACACCTTAAGAAATTCAAACAATTTACTTTATTTTATACCGAAAATCACCGAGTGGTTTCAAAAAATTATGAAAAAATGGACAAAATAAATCAGCACTAATATTAATCAACCATAAGAAATGTAAAAAATATATTAATCGTTTATAAAGTTATAAATACATCCATTTCGTACATTTTTAGTGTCTTCTGCTTCAAAAGTAAACTTCTTAAACCTAGAAAAACACGTTTGATGGAAAAATGACTTAAATCTTGACAGACAAAAATTTGTATAATTAATACTTTTTATCAGTATTTTCAAATAACTAAGTATGTAT
>JAPYZS010000694.1:0-34074 GCA_030522925.1 Trissolcus japonicus | reverse complement strand
CGTCATGCAGGCACGACTACATTATTATCCATCCGGACGAGACATAGGACATAATTAAAATCGAACTTCACTCGGTGAGTTCGTTTAATTTTACAATTATTTATTCATTGACGTGCAATATGATTCACTATACTGAGGCATAATAATGTCTTAAAATAGATTGACATCCAATAAGATAATGCCAGTCATAAAAAAATTTTATTTTTATAAATAAACATTTGAAGATTGTTTCAAGAAAGAAATTTCTTATAGGTCACGAAAATTCATCTGGGTCAAGAAATCTAATTTCGGTAATTTTTTTGAGACTTTAAAAATCAATCTTCTGGATTTGTTGAATATAAAAATAAAAACAAAAAATTTCATTCATGCATACTTTTTGGGGCTACAGCTGGTCGGAAAAATAGTTGGTCGAAAAATAGAAGGGAAATCAATCAAATAATTTGGATTCTTAAAAAAGATAAATTCCCATTTTTGAAAATACACTTTTATTTGCGATCTCGTGTTATTGCTCGTATGTCCTGCGTTCGGGTATGAATTGGGCGCTATATTCTGGATACAGCGTTATGGAAATTCATCTACACACGCACGCATGCAGGCCGACCTCCATTACCATCGTACATTGTTAAACATATATATGTCGGTGTGAAACTAACACACGGCCATAGTAAATTCTCTCGGAGCGAGAGTGCTGGTATGTGCCTGCAATCACGTATGTGGATGCAAACTCGAAACAAACTCACACAACAGAGAGTAATGATTCCGTTATGCATAAACTGGTCGCAAATGTGTGTGTGCGCCTCTCGTAAATGAAAATTTATGCAACACTCTCTTAATGGGTCACTTTGGTACACTTCAAAACCCGGATCCGAAAAAAAATGTTTTGTAGCTGAAAAAGAGGGTGATGCACCTTTTGTGTTGCAAACTCTTAAAAATGATTGATTTGAACAAGAAAAATATTTCACTACCACCAAATTCCGACTCGACTAACAGCCCAACATGAATTGTTTGGTCTTAAAAAAATTACTCTCAGAGCACGAATAAAATATTTGCAACGAAACATATACATCATTCCATCAAGAATATTTTCGGACACAAAAGTAAAATGCTCAAATGATTCCATCTCTTCTGCAAAAGAAATTTTTGTTTTTACAAATTTGACATTTCCATGGAATTTTTTATCTAAACTTATACATACGTTTGTTAATATTCTCAATATTATATGATCGTACGGTGGTCCTTTTACGATCAAACGGAAAGGATGTATATGAATATAGAACTTTGTCTGCGTGCGTATACTGATAGAAATATAAATACACGTCGTCTCCAGTTTCATTGCAGTTCTCATCGCTCGTAAAGCGCGCAGTTTCCCCAACTTGTATTACAGTTTGCTTTGCGTTTGTTGTAAAATTTGTAAAGAAAGACGATTGACAAGTAGTCGCGAGCATAAAACTCTGTACAGTGACCTACTTGGCAGTTTCCGACTAAGCGAATGAAATTCGTACCAAAACATTATTTTTCAATAATACCAGTGCGAAAAATAATCACATCCTGCACTAGTATTCGTATTGAAAAATATCGTTTTTTAGCCTGGTACGAAAATGACCAATTTATTACGAGTGATTTATATTTTGTTGCTTGTGAAAATTTTTTTGTTTGAATCGCAGATAATTCTACCGTTCTACATTGGAAACATGCAAAGGAGAGGGCTAGCAAAGAAAACGATAGTCCCTTTATAAAACCAGTTTGATTTTTGTTTAGACTTCTCTTTAAGAGCGAAATTATTTTTACTTCATGCGTCAAAGGAATCAGCGGTCTATTCGATACAAATCCGAGGAAAAAGGGATTTGCTTTATTCGCAAATAACTTTGTAGCTTTTTTATACCGTCTCTCGCCGGGGTATAATGTCTTCTTCGAATTACTCAATCAACGTACACTTAGCGTGGTGAAGAAGTAAAGGCAGTATACAGTTTGAATAAAATATATGTTTACCGTGTTTAATCTCTTTCTCCTCCAAACTTAATCTTCAAACCTATCTTTTCTTCATTTATTGGCGCTTATCCCCACCTTTTCATACTACGACGAATTTTCCTCGATATAAATTTTTTTATTGTTTTCACAGTGCTTATACTCAAGGTTCATTTGATAAAAAAAAAGGCAGGGATGAAATAGAAATTGATCTTTGAGAACAGCGAAGCTAACATTTTCTTTTTCCATGAGAAAGCAAATCACTAGCGTGTGATCAAGTTTTATGAAAAATTAAACGGAAACCTGTTGTTGGGTATATGTGATATTGAAACAGTTTAAACAATAAATGGAAAAGAGAGAAACGAGAAAGTTATAATGAAATCACGTTTATTTTATTTACTAATAATTGCGCGTGGATTCTTTTTGTTCAGTCACTTCTTTTTATGTTTGAGTATTATTCAAGTTTGATGTCTTTATCTATATGGGATACTCAGTCAACGTACGCGTCATTTTACGACTTAATATAATGTTGACCTCGTAAATTTCTTTACCAAGTTTAGTAGTATGCATCAATAAAGTCCTAAGTTAACACATTTAAACATGAAAGAAAAATGTATATGGGGAGAAATTCGAATTTCTTTCACTCTGATAAATTAATTTTTCACACCTTTTTCGTCCGAAAGTGTACTTTCGGGAACGTGCGTTAAAATGTGCTGATAAATGATTAACTAAATTATCTATTACTTTGAAACGTGTGTGTGCTTTTTTTTCATTTTTAAAAATATTTTTTTGTTTTTTCTTTCGTTTTGCGAAGAAGAATTATTTCTTGTGATTTATCGAATCACTCACAATAATTTCACTTTTATTCGTGTAATGTAGTTGTAAGAATAAAAAATTGTTTTTATTTGTCAATCAGGCTTCACCATTCGCCATCTGACGCTAATTTCCAACAATAGCGAGAGCAAAATTTGTGTATCGCTGGGGTCTCCCATTGTGAAACTCGAAAAACATTTTCATGCGATTCTTTGCTTTTTGGGGGCTCCTGGCTAAACTTTTTGCCGTCGAAAAATCAGAATCCACGTTTTACGATCTCGTTTGTAAAACGAGCGCATTCTCCGTTTCGACATTCCCTGAAGGCCAACTTTCGCGTTCTCGTATAGCAAAAGAAAAAAAAAAAAGAAAACGGTGAATTTCTAATATAAGAAGTCGAAGTTGTTAGAAGATCAACGACGCGTACTTTTATGTTCACATTGAGACCAAGCGTCGGAACGAGTCAAGCGTGCAGCACCAGAACCTAAATTGAGTCGCGGGGCGCGCGCTCCCCTGAATTTGAAAGTTAATTAATGACAAACCGTCGGCATAATCGTCGGCCTGGCATTGTAATTGCAATCGAATCCGTTCATGTAAGGACGCCATCGCGACGGGGGCAAAACTGCAAAGCATCTGTTGCTCTGTGTGCACCACCAACAAGTGGCATCCGCCGAAATTTAAGGGGTGGAAGGGTTCGGTTGTGGACGAGGCCGGGCACCACTGTGTGTGATATGTGGTGCGAGTCACTCGGCCAGAAAGGACGAGAGAAAACTTGCCACCCAGTCCGCCACTTGCGATCGAACGGTCACGCCTTTGCACTTTGATTACATCTTGAGGGAGAGATTGCGATTCTTGTCCTGCCGACGAGTCCGGCCAGTTATCGATGATCGAAAGATTTATTTAAGCCATCGGAGAATGTGTGTTTTGGCAAACCAGTTAAAGTCTGACATGAATTCGGGATCAATCGGTAATTCGTTTTTATCCCGCTTCTTTTTTTATTTTTTTAGTCCGACCGACGACACACGAATGAACCGAATTCCATTCGGAAAACTTGAAACGAATTTACAATTTTGATAAACTGCCGTTGGGTCTGTTCTAAATAGTTGCTCAGAAGTTGGTTAATTATTCACACGATTTGCGTGAACACACTATGATTTATTCGTCGAATCCACGACGTTAATGTCCTCCCCCAATAATCGAACTTCTCTAAGTTCAAATATACAGGTCACATTAATTAAACGACTCCGCGAATGCTGAAACTTGAAACACCGATTACCGCAGATTATGATAACCATTTTCCAATCGACCGCATAATGAAACAAATCGATCGTCAAAATGAACCGCATCATCCGCGCCAAAGACTCAATTATACGAAAAATCGCGCGAGGGTGCAAAAAGCCGGATGCTAAATTGACATCATCGAGGATGATTTCGCCGCGAGACCGGGCAATAAAATCATTCGCTCAGTCCGCGGAACAAGCGATTCCGGATTTAATTAAAAATCATGGGCTCGAGAGGGGTTTGTCGCGTGGGTTCGTAAACAGACGTTTTATGGATGATTACGCCATTGGTTAGGCAGAGCAGATAGAGAATTTTACAACTAGGAAGAATGGAAGTGGAGGCCGGGGATGGACGGGATGGCGCCGGCGAGGCGGAAAGGCGCAGGCGCCATTTCGCGAAGAAGGATGACGGCCATCTTGTGCAGCCGGCTGATGCTTTAGGGTGGGAGCACGATATAACCATCCTTGGTATCGAACCCCGCTTCAGTGCGAACGTAAGATGGGGCAACTTGCATCTTAGAGAGAGGGGCCGGCAGATGCACCGCTCTCGATTGACTTGTCCACGTATTTGAAAGCAGCCGCCACGCACGGCAACCGGATTTGTGAACCGCGAACTGATCTCCATGAGACTCACCTGTTGCACTGTTAATTTCTTTGGCAGTGTGCTCTCCCCTTCTACTCCCCCTGTCTTAACTCCCCCACCAATGATACGTCACTTTGACCGTGGATCAATGAAAGCTCCAGCGATACTCGCGGCAAATGTTTGAATGATAATTGTGAACTGCTCATATTTGATGCAACCTCCGGTCAGGAGAAGACTTTCAAATATGGTAAGGATCATGTATATCTAGTTTCAATTTTAATTCTATGTGGTACTCTTAAATTACCTTTTTTTTCCTTTCAATCGTGAATTTTATTGAAAGGTGAGGATGAAAAAAGAATGATTGTTCGTTTGTTGTTGGGTTTTGTTTTTCTGTTTAAATAACAAAACATTCCAACGCAGCAATTCGTAAATTGATCAAGTATTTGTTAGATTTCAATAACTAGTTAATTCTACAAAGTCATAGGTGGGTCCATATGGGCCCCAACATTTTTACTAAAATTGCCAATTTCTTATATTTTTCGTTTTTTTATTGTAAAATTTTCAGTTTATATAATTTTATATTGATGAAAAACTTTTAACTCCCACATAATCTTATTCTATACGAAAAGACGATGAAAATAAAAAAAAGTATTTTTCGTCAAAAAATTACTTTGCAATCGTCAATTGAAATTTGGGGTCCAAATGTACCCCACTATGTACGTTAAGGTAAAAAATTATACACAATATATATACGTGAATTTTGTCTTTTTTGTTGATTTTATGATCATGAAGATCTAAATGTTTAATTAAACTTATAAATATTTATATTAAGCAACCAGCTATAAATATTTATGAGTGCTGTGCACGTATTAGAGGGCGCATGTTTGGACCTGATCTATACCAATGCATACTCAACCTACTGGAAAATCCACTTGCATTGATCAATCATAAACCGTGTTTTCGGTACATATTACTGCTTTTTTACAGCACCAAATTATCGTTTCGAATAATTTGGAATAAAATTTATGATAATAAGTGAAATTAAATATCACTTAGGTACCTCAGATGTCGTCAGATGTTCCGCGAAATTATTTATATACAATTTTCAATCAAGTCCGCGAATCATGTAGTTCTAGTTTTCAAAGAACAGAATACAGATGTCTCAATGAACACTTATATTCGCACGAGTACATGCCGGAAATATCTTTGATCATGTGCAATCGTTTTGCGAAGTCTGCCATGAATATAACAGGCGCGCGCGGAATATTCACGAACTATTGCTTCTCCGCTACTTTGGTTTATTTCTATGCAAAGCGTTATTCCGATTTTGATTTGCACCGAACTTGGCCAATTTCTTCTGCAAAGACTTGAACGACATAAGTAATCAATCAATATTGAAACGATTATTTAAACAATCTCCAGAGTTGCGAACAGAATTCTCCCATGTTTCCCTGCCCGATACATAAATGGTACAATTTCACGAGCAACTTGCAATTCAAATGTCGCAATCATACATCCATGTTGCAATGCTTGTATTGTAAATTTTGATTGCTGGATCGTATAAAAAACCACTACTCAACCGCTAAAACTCAGCAGTTGAGTGAAATTATAACGAAATCTATTCTCAATTACTTTTTGGGTTAAATTTGGTCTTGAAAATTTCTGCACAAAGCGATGTCTTGGGTATGAATATTTTCCACTTGATTCGATTTTTTCCCTTTGAAATAAACACAAAGCGAATTCTTGCTGGAATAACAGTCACGCGTGAAACCATGAATGACATTTTGCGCAGAGGCAGTTGGAAGTCGCGGAATTCGACAGTCTCTGATCGGTTAAAGGACGTGAATTGTGTGCGCGACTTCAAAGTGGCAGAAATTACAAAAAGCAATTTCTATTGCCGCCCTACTAGACGTAGAACAGTATTAAGAATGTACCTGTTGCGCAACAAGCAGACAGAACGATTCTCATCGATCCCCCGTAGCTTTAGAAACTGCTCAGTACTTTGAGGGATAACAATATTTACGCGTACACACGTCGAATACGTTTCGATACTTGTTGCTGGGTGTACCCTTGGCAAGAAATATCTTCTTGTTCTAATCAGTAGATTTTAATGTTGATGGACAATGGCTTGATAAACCCCGGCCATTTGAGATTAGATCTGGTAATCCAGGAGGTTGGTTTAGTGTTCTCGTTGGAATATCTGATTTGGTTGAACTCTTGTTGAAGAATTTCTCACTAATGTATTCCGACAAAGGACAATAACAATTTTTTTTTATTGTAATGGCTTTTCTAAGAATAATCTAGGAATATGTTGTAATTAAAATCTCAATTAAAATTCGCACAACTAATTTTTAAAAGTTTTTAATTTACTGAAATTTTAATTTCACAATTTTTGTTAATCAACAAAAATCGTTCAAGAGGTCTAGGCTTAACTTATAAATTTCCAATTCTGAACACAGCTTTTGAATTTTTTTTTATAATTCTGACGTTTAACCCATTTCTTGCCATTGATGCGTTCATGCATCATTTTTGAAAATGGTTTTTTGATGATAATAAAACACAGTTTTATAATCAATTTGTTTAGGTTCACCAATGGGTAAAGCCCATCACGAAGTTTATATTCTACATTAAAAAATCAATTTTTATAAACAATTGTAATTGTTATTGCAAAAAAACGAAAACAAATTTAATTGCAAAATTTTCTTAGTTCAACTATTTAGAACACAAATCTACAAGAAATGGGTTAACGGTCCTATTTTAAAATCAATTAGATTTTTGTGATTCGACTCACAGTGGAATGAATTTCTACCCCATTTTGTGTGTCGATAATGCATACTTAGGCAGCATTCACGCGTTAAGTGTTAATTTTGTATTTGTACGTTGAAAGTTTTCACGGAAGAGAGCACCTGTTGCTCGTTAATTTGACGAGAAAGAAAAACATGTCTCTTCGTCTTTTTCTGTTCGTACAACATTTAAACAATTTCACCTCCCCCCTCTGTCGTGTACGCACGTATATAACAGACCTGTTGCGCTTTAATTTCATGAAATATTAACATTCGTCGTCTTTAGACGTCACTCGTGAAATACTTATGACATGTGTCTTCGTGACCCAATCATGCGGAATCTTATCGATCCGCAGCGCTGATGAAGTGCTTGACAACGCCGAGACTTGGCGTTCAACTCTCAACTTGTCTGCCAACCTTTTTTTTCCATCCAACCAGTTTATTGGTTAAAAACAAAATTGTTCTGGCGTTTTTGGCATGCAAAATACCTTCTGACACATGTTGCATTATAACTTTGCCATTTACACTCCACGAAGGCTAGCGAGTTATTGTTTGCGGCTCTATATGGAAAAGTTTTTGCATCATGACGCGCATCAGAAAAGTTAATTATGTTTTTTTAATGGGCGCCAATTCATGACTGGCGGCAACGAGGTTTTGGATAGGTTAAGTGCGGAGTTTTGTTCTTCAGGTATATATATATATATATATATATATATTTGTTATTGTCTGATTTAATTTGTAAAATCGTCGTAAAACGGTCTAGGATTGGTTAAAAATGAGAAAAGTGATATTTTTATATTGGCAATAACTATATCAGCGATGATGAGAAGTTCTACCAGGTCGTGTGGCTGAATGCCAAGCCAAGTTTGAAGAGGCCACTTCTGAAACGAGATTTCTAAACTGCACTTTTCAAACGTTATTTTCAAATCAAAATGTGATGTCTTGATTCAGCCGGAAATGAATTCCGAGATAGAAACGCTCGAAATGATCTCAATTATTTAAATTTTGCCACAAATTGAAAGTTCGAAAATCCATCTCATATCTTCTCGCAGCCCTCTCCCGTGTGCGTTTTTCATCAGCGCCTCTTTTATCGCGATCGTAAAAATCCCTGATTTTTAATTCAATTTTTGCACCGAGACCAATTTCATTATGAATCATTACACAAATTATGATTTTCGCAATTACTTTTTCCGTTATTAGAAGCTCGCAAAACTCAACGTCAATTGAACAGAAGACCTAATCGAGGATAACTTGACGAATAATAACTCGTCATAAAATAATTTTGCACAATCATGTATGTATAAAGTTTTGTCGTGCATGAATCACCTCCTTATCGTCTAATCGTCTTTCAAAACCGAAATGGCGAGCATTTGCTCGTATACTGGTGCGCCTTAATGGACTCTAGCAGAGAAATTCATTAGATGATTGTCTAATTAAGTTAATCGACAGAGAGCTATCCGTTTCTGGCGTCTTGCGGTGATAAAATTCACTTTATGTTGCCATATAGACCGGGTAATAAAGCCATGCTGAATTACTGAATTACTACTTTGTGGAATATTGACTACGTTGAAAAAAAAAAAAAAAAAAGAAAAAATATTGAACTAAATAAAATTCAAGTGACATTATATGAGCAGTCGATATTATGAAGCTCAAGGCAATTTTCATTTCAATTCAAACTATTGTACGAATCAATTCGAAAGAGTAAATATTATATATATTTTTTCGTTCAATCAAATACAACTTTTCATTCCGATCTGAACACACATATATATTTTTTGAAAAATAAATTTATAGAGACTTGTTGACTGAAAAGTTGAAATAATTCCAATGTAAACTTGCTCCGAAGTGCAGCGCTTGAGTGGTAACCAAAAGAATCTCTGTGAAATCGATATTCTGCAGTGAACTTCATAACCCGTGTCTCAACTAACTTAGCGGTGATCTCTCCAACTTACGACCGAACCAAGTTTCGAAATAAATAAAGTTTTATGTATCTCTTGGTTGAAATATGAGAAATCTCCCACGCCGCCCACCCCCTTCCTATCTCATTTTTTTTTCGTTTTAATCGACTCGCAACAACCGAGTTAAAATAAATTGCGGACTATTGATTTTATTATGACGCAATAAATCTATCGCGATTAATTCAATTGGGATTCTTTGATGGGGTGGAAAATTGATGGCATTTCACCTTATAATTGCTAGCTAGATAATTCAGCCGATTGTCTCGAGTTTTCCATGACACCACAGAAAACTCATTAAACATTTGGAATCAGATCGACTTCTATTTTCGGCTTCCCTTTCAAGACTGCAAGAAAAAAAAAGGCAACAACTTCTTTTGACGATTTAATCCCGCTCTTCGATAATCTTAATCATTTTGCAGGCAAAAATAATAACAATAATAATGGGCTGAGAGAAGGAGGAGGAGGAGGAGGAGAAATGAACGATAAATCAGTTTGGGAGAAAATGCGATTCGCTGAAAAGGCGAATTGAGATTTTCATTTCTTTGAATTCAGATTCCAAAGCGTTAGTTATTAATCCAATTACCAAACGGGGAAATACAGCGGGCGAAAAAAAAAGTGAACAAAAGTGTTGAAAGAAGAGGGATTACTATAATTTGATTTCTCTAATTCTCTTGACTTTGCTACTTCTCTCGTAGCAGATACGCGCGTTACAGAGCTCGTTTGAAATTAACTTTTCGTGTCAAGCACAAAAGAGAAACTTTCTTTCTGTCCTGGCAAAAGGGTCAAATAGGGAAGCACGAGGAGCGGGCTTCGAGACCACGAAAACCACGACTTTCGCACGCCTCGCGATTCATTCGTGGTCGACGGGCGTTCGCAAGCTGAAAAGCACTGCGAACAAAATCGAGAAGCACTTTAGAAAAAAGGAATTGGGAAAAGTCCACTTTTCGCACGTTTACTCTGTCCGTCTGATTCGCTCAAATTGTCAGGAGTTAAAAAAACCGTCGAACGAGGCGCATTTCGACAAGTGGCTGTGGCTGCAATTCGTACTTTTCATCTTTCAATGATGTTCAATTGTGCCCGAGATGAGATATCGTATAAACATTCGTTCTACCGTTTCTCTCACGGTAAAACATTGCATTTGTTCGAAATTGTAAAACGGTTTTTTTCAGTTACATATTGTTTGTAATGAAATTTTCATAAACAAAAAATTTTTATCACATATCGATTAATTCATCTCGTAATTAAAAAATATTGCAATGTTTGTTAGAGCCGTTTGTAATGAAAAAGGAAGAAAAAAGTGAGCTACGACAAATAAAGGATTTATTCGATCGCAAAAATCAATATCTCGATTCTCGTTTAGAAAAGATAATTGAAAATGTACGATATTTTTGTTTGCGTTTAAAAAAAGACGAGAAAACAATCGATGATAAGTTTGGAATATAGTTGTTACGTTATGTCAACGGCGGCCTCGTTATCTGCGTTATTTAAGTCCACTAGGACGGGGAGTCGTGCAATCATGTCCGCTTTTCATTTTGTGCGCCGAAAGTTATCGTGATCCTGCGAAACGGCGCACGCCAAATCAATCCGTGCACCTAATCCGAATAACTGGTTAATTTGTCGAATTGAATATTTGTGTTCCATTCAAGCAAGGTATTAAAGGCACGTGCAGTAATTTATACTGATAGTATTGTTTTAACTTTGACCCATCGGCCTCGAGTGACAAAGTTCATTGTCCTGTTTCATTTGTGACGAAAAATTTGCAAACATTCAACGAACCTCAACGAATGTTCAAACTATTATTTCATTAATTTTAATTTGTAAATTTAAATCATCAATTTAAATTTGTATCATCAAAGCTTAAGTAAAAAAAATTTAATGACAAATGAAAAATAATTTCACAAAAATTAATTTAGAAAATAAGTCGTCATTACTTTTCGATGCTGATTCAAGTATATATGAAATATTTTATTGGATCTTTACAATGTGCTGTTGCTCTCCTTACAACCACGTCAGATTGTCTTCGGCAAGCGCGGGGCAGATTTTGTGAAGAATGTTGTGCGCTAAAGTTTATTTTTCATTCGTGTCCGGAATGTAACGGCGAGAATGAAAGAAACGGCGAAATTGAATTTTTGAAAGCACAAGGCCATAAAAAAGTCCGCACAGCCTTTCATATACTTTGAAACAATTTCAATTTGGTTATAATGGCTTGTGATAAACCATGTTTGCCGGGCGCGCGCGGGATAAGTGAAAACTGAGCTTTAATCTGTAGTTTAATTGCAGAATAAGTAATGTAAATGAAGCATTAATGTCAGCTTTTTTTGAACACGTACTGCTTACTTGGCGACGAGCCAGTGAACGGATACGTACGTTTTGTGGTTTAATTGCTGACAAATTGTTGAGGAATTAATAACGTTGAGGCCGCAGCGGTGATGAATGGAATGAAATTGGTTTTTTTGTACTATAGTATGCGACCAAAATTACCGTCACTTGATTTGTGTAAATGACACGAGTTTATTACATTTTCATATTACTGTTACATTTCACTTCCCCTACAATTGAAAGAAACAAAATAAATTTTTCAGGTGACTCTTTCATTTTCACTGACAATTTTTCGTTTTTTTTTTGGTTGCAGATCGGACAGTTCGAGCGTGGCAGCCATTTGTATAGCAAATTCCAAAGACAAAAGGAATCTCAAAAAGTTTTTCTGACGCAGGTTCTTGGGCGTGAATCTGGGTCGCGCACAAGAGCTAAAGAGCAACGCAAGAACGAACAACTTGAACGGGAGAGAGCCGAACTGCCTCGTGCAAACTGCAAACTTTATAGAGGATTTTCGTGTGTCAATGTCGCTCGTTGTTCGCGTGCAATTCAACTTACGGGAAATTTGACGCTAAAACAAACGAAAAATGAGAACCGTGCTTGCAGAGCCCAGGCCGCACTTTCGTGAGTAACATCTGAAATGAATTCAGTTACACTTTGTTGCGCCAATTGTTTCCGACTTTATTTAGACCAACGGTTTTACCCTCCCTATTATGTACTATATCGATTTTATCGTTGGGAATTGCACGTTTCATTAAAAAAAAAATAAATAAAATTAAATTACAAAAAATTAAATCTAAATCATCTTTTATTGATTACCAATTTAAAATTGTCTAGTAAACTGATACATTTCAGCTACAAATTACATCGGCAGAAAAATATAACATGGAATTTGGTGATGCGCGCATAATGATGCATCGTCGTTCAAGATTTTATCGTACCAACGAGAGGATAAAGACGCGCAGTATCACGTTTGACTTGGGATTCGAATTAAATTTTAATCCGAACAAAAATGTGATAGACGTATAACTCTCAAACGGGGTCTAATAAAAAGCAGGAAATGAAATTGCGCCCTGATAATGGGCGCTTCGGTTGCATGCCCATCCATTTCTTTTTTGCATTTTGCTCATCGTGTGCCCTCTTCTTATTTTATAATTCCTAACTCCCGTACCTTTTCTTGGCCTGTCGACATTCTTCGGACTCGTACGTACATTATCTATGTAAATATAAGTGAACGCGATCTCATAAAAATGAAAATACTCGGGGCCAATTTATCGCGGCGGATTCGATGCGTCCTTTTTATCGCTACGGTGAGTGTGCCCTTTAAAACCGAATCTTTCAGCCATTACCGCGGCTACAATGACTCGCCTTATCATTTTAAAAACTCGCGCGCGGCGAATTAAACGCGCGCTCGCCTTTTAAAATAAGATTCCGCCCCGTGACTGCGGAAAGTGTGTTATTAAAATTCTGTCGATGCACGTAAGAAGTGCAGCATAATATTATTAATGCATTCAACAAATCCGCCCCCGCGTCCCCGCCTGCTCATTAAACTTTTAATGGAAAAGGATATTAAAAACAAAATCGCGTCGTCAAAGTATACGCTCAACTTTTTTCCTCTGCCCCCCCCCCCCTCCTCCGATGGTCGTTTAGACATCTTCTGAGGTCACGTTCGATTTTAATTTTATTTGCGTTGATGACAACCCCTGTGTAATTGTCGAGGCTTCGAAACAAAAATGAAGATTCATTAGCGAACGAGATGCAAAAGAAAGAAACAAAACATCGACTGAGCAAGAGCGCTTTTGATAATCAAAGATGCGCTCGAATACAGCCGCATTAATCCAAGTGCCTAGTCGGACACTTTTGTCCCTCTTTCGCAGTCGGGCTTTGGCATCGGGAACGGCTAAAAAGTATCCTGGGAGCGTGTTCACGTACAAATCAAAAGTTTGTGCGTTTGTACGCTTCCTCGCACAATGTGTGCCTGTTGATGTTAAAAATATTCGAGGTAATCCAATCGAAACCGTGTGTGCTTTTATTTTAAACTGAATTGACTTAGTTATTTTTTTGTACATTTTTTTTTGTGTCAAAGATTCTCTGTTTAGATTGTGTTACTAAAAAATAATTAACTGAAAATGAATTAACAATTTGTTTTTCACTGGGAAAGCATTTTGTACGTTTTGTGAATTTAGTTGAGATGAGTTTTTATTTTAATCTTAATATAATATATATAAATCTAATTAAAAAAATTGTTTGATATTAATTGAATAGACAAAATTTGACAAAAACAAATTCTTGACTAACTATATTATGTCGAACTTGACAAATAGGTTAAAATGAAGTTTGCCAGATACAATATAACTGAAAATCGTAAATCAGAACCATAAAAGTTTTTTGTGTGAGACTGGGATTATTTTTTTTAGCTTATTCAACTGAAAATCTCAGTTGTTTTACCGCATAAATTTTTGTGGTAAAAACTCCAATACAGTTTGTAGTTAAAAGATGTTATCAGACGAATTTCAGTTGTTTCAGCTGTTCAACTCTGTCGTTTCAAATTTGTTAATTTGTCTCGCTGGTGTTTTTAATTGGAAAATGTTTCGAGATGAGAATCGCGCGTTGGAAGAAATTGTTTTGTATTTATGAAATGCTACGGATGAAATTTTGAATGCAAGTCTGATTAGAGCCTCACGAGTGTAAAGGCTCGCAGAAGTGAATAATCGCGTGGAAACAAAAGGACATGATCAGTCATGCGTTTCTCTCTTGCATTACAACATCGCAGGGAAAACAAATAGCCCAATTCAGGTGACTCGACTTTACGCGGGGTCGTTCCTCTTTAATTCGAGGCGTATTCATCTTTCAAGTAGTCTCGTCTATGGCGGTGTAACTAATCCGTCGACCCCTTGTTCGACCCTACACTGCTCTCCGCGCGCTCCGCACTTTCATCGTTCGTGACGAAGGGTTGGCTTTAAAACTTATTTCGAGTATCGAGCTCGGTTGCTGCTGTAGCGACGTCATGCGGAAAAGCTACCGCAAATTACAAGAGAGCGCCCGAGTCTCGCGCGCTTTCACATGTTTTCCTTACGAGATCCTACTTATGCTTACGTACACGTATATTTTCTAAGCGTTTTTGTCGTCTTCAATTCAGTTTTCTCTCTTCTGTTTGACTTTGTGCATGAGATGAAAGATGTTTCTGGGCACGATTTTGATTCCCGTCTGACGAAATACTGGCTCGTACTACTTGAAATTGTGTAATCGGATTTGAAAATTACTTTTGGACTCATTATATTTGCATTTCAAATCTGAAACTAATAGCGACGGCAGTTTTCGAGTTTGGTACAAATATATGTTGATACAAGCTCATCTGTGTCAAAAGGCAGCGACTGGAAATAAAATATCAGGATGGTTAAGTCGGGAGTCATTTTTTGTCAGAATAGTCCAATATATTTGGCGAAGGTCGGTTTTTGGCGCGTCATAAGTCACGGTGAATGGATTTCAATTCAAATCTCGTGCTGCAAATGAGTCGTTGAGAAATCGGATTTGCTGAACGATTCATTTTTTGGTCTCGCATCAGTTGCTTGTCAAATTTGCGACGCAGCTTTTCGTGTGCAATCGAATGACGATGCCAGTTTTGCATTACGGCCTATCGAATGTCTGTACTTAATTCAAAAAGCGACAAATTTCTGTTGTTATTGAGAAAAAAAAAAAAAACGAAAAATAGAAAACCTAACCGGACAATTTTATAACCACAAAAAAAGTTTCAACCTTTTTCTTTTTCCATAACTCTGTTGTTGGTGGCTGAAAGATCTCTCTTCGTAATGAAATTTTATCTTTCGACAATTCCAATTAAAACCCCAAAGCAAGATTTGTAACGACGTTTTACGACGCACTGGATGTAACAACGGCACGGATTAATGTATTTGTGGAGACATTCGCCGAGTGTGCTCCGTCATGTCGCACGCAGCCAAGCAAACGGTATCAAAATGGACGGTCGAGTAGAAGAAATCGATGTTGGTCAGACCACACACCAGGGGCTACTATGCTTCGCATACGGCGTCGCATCATTATCTTTATAAAAACTTGATTATACTTCAACTGACCGCCCGAATATCGTTGTGTGTTCACATTCGTGCCTAATATATTACGAACGACCCCGGGACTCTACCATAACTATAATATAATACATTTCTCTGCATGATGTACGTTCGCGAATATTTCATAGTATATACATAACGAATTTTCATTATACATTTTTCCACGATTAAATTTTGTTTTAAAATGGTTAATTAATTGTTATTCACATCCACACTGCATATACAGTTACATATTTACTGTTCATATCTGTATATATATATCGTTAGTTAATAATAGTTACAATATGTGAGTTATTAATGATTAACAAATTTTTTTTTTCGTACACATAATTTTCGCTGAAAGAACAATCGATGCGGACAAAAGTTTTTTGTAAGAGAAATGAAATTACAAATGACAACAGGAAAGGGTTGATTTGAAGAAAGTCTTTGCGTTAATCGAAAAAGTGCCCTCGATGCAAAGTGGGCAAAAACTCGTAATGCAAAAGCGGCTCGCACGCATTCGCGGGAGTCGACTCGCATCTAGTGTGCTCATTTCACAGTTCTCGAGTGCCAAGTGGAGAGTAATGACTCTACGGGGCAAAAATCATACGCGCTGAAACGAATGTTTTGTGCTTGTCTTTTGTTTTGTCGAGGTTTTTGCGTGCGAGATTTGCTCGCTTGAAAAAAGTTCTTTTTCCAAGCTTCAACTTGATTTGCCGACCAATTACATACTTTCTCGACAATTGCATGACGGGTTCGATAAAGTGATTCTTTCTGTTGTTGTTGCACTGAACTACAGTGGCAAGGAACGTTTTGTATTTGGATAGCCTAGTTTTGAATCGGTGATGAAACAATAGACTATGTTCATCCAATCCATCACTCATCGTAACAGTTGCGTTCTATGATTGTCCAAAGTGTCTGGTTTCCTATTATTCATGAAAGGATTATTTTTAACATCTATATTTCAAAGTCTCTCAAAGTCATCATTTGATTTGGACAAACATATCCCTGAAATGCAATACAATTTAATAATCGAGATGGGAAAAATTAAAATAATAAATATGAGGAATTTTAAAATTATGTCACAATGTAATCTTTAATTACAAAGAAGATGAGCGTGTCTGGCATTAATGAATGTCTGGCGAATGAGATGGACCGTCGAGTTGTTGTCAGTCGCAAGTGCGATCCTGTATGGCATTTCAACAACAACAGCTGCCCTCTTCGGTCTGTCAACTTCGAATGTTACGCACAAACCCTCGGACTAGATTCTGCTCATTTAAATCCCATAATGCTTTGAATATCTAAATACAACGAAACAATTCTGACAGTTCTGAAGTTAAATTTGTTATGAAGGTAAAAAAATCATGATGAATCGGTTGTTCAAGTTGAAAGCCTCGCTTAGAGCTTGAAATTTGTATAGATATCACCGAGTGCGTAAGCACTCATTAATCAGTATCGTGTGTCAACATGGCGGATGTTAGTAACAAATTTTTGCAAGTAAAGTTCCTTACGTAGCGAGCGCTGTAATTTGCCGCAATTTGCGGGAGATAAATACAGACTGCAGCCAACTTAGTGCTACAAACTTTATAATGTAACTGCCAAAAAATGGTAATTACTTTGAGATTGTTACGGATAATAACTCACTTCATCAAATCGAGGCGTGGACGTACGTGTGTCGCTGCGATCTCACTCTGATGCTCTCCATTTCAGAGTTCCAATATTATTCCAGCTTGCGTTTTAATTTTCAAACTCCTACAACGGGTTATTGGTTTGTTACACATCGCCTTAATCTTGGCTGCGTTCGATCGGAGAGTTTGATGAATTTATTATTAACATCAGGGAAGGTACGGGGAGCTTGCATCTGTTTCGTAAGCGGCTGCTCTCGCGCGACGTTCATCAGGGTGCGCACTATGCGCGCGGTAACACTATAATTAATCCACCTTAGTCTCGAGACTGCGACGGTTCCGAGCTTTCGGCTGAGGCGTCGCTTCTCAAAGCCGGCGGCGCCACACTTTAGCTTACATAATTGCACACGAAACACGATAATTCAACCAATCGCGTGCTACTCAAGTTTGTAGGGTCGGTATCGTGTAGCGTATTCATAAATTGCCCGTGGTTGGCTCCGCGCAATGAAAGGGAACAAATCGGCCGAGATTCAATGCCAACAGCCACCCCGAAGGAGTCGCTGACTAATGAAAACAGAACGTTACAATTAACATAATTATTGTCATAACAAACTCGGCTTAAGTTACGCGCGAGGTTATCGCTCGGAGCTTAGAGATTCTGGCGACAATGCGTTAATCCTGTCCCTGCGTCCAACTTGACACGCATAATACACTGTCTCAGAGAGAGAGTTGACGTAGCGGAGATCTTTTAGCTTATTAAACGAGTGGAATTATTTCGCGAGACGTCCGACTCGCTAATTAGATTTCGGCCAGAAATTAGGGAATTATAATTAAAAACAATAAAAAAACTCTCTCTGGGAGAAAAAAATTTTGATTGGTATGATAAAGTGACCCAAAAATTGTTTGGCAGTTCTTTATTCAATTGTGACTAGAGAATTAAATTAAAGGAAAAAATGAATTGACGGCACGTGCTTGAGGTTGATTAGAAACTTGAAGATATCATTCCACGTGGAATCATATTTTGGTGATACGTTAAACCACGCTGAAAATTTTCCTCTGTATAATTCATGGAATATTTTTTACCACTCAAAAATGAGCGGTTAATGCAGATGCTGGTCGAATTGAATTCGTTTGAATTTGCATGAATTACACACAGATTATTTGAATATGCATGTAATCCAGTTGAATAATCATCAACGCGCCAAGTTTTCCCGATTCTCAACTTTGTATAAAACCGGCGTGTTTTTCGTTTTCATTCAAAAGTTGTAATCGCTGCAAACACGCTTCTCTATTTACTTTCCCACTTTGTTTTTCGAAAAAAAAAAATAACTGGGATTTTCATTGAAACCAGTGCTCTCGGCGATAATTGTTGTAAAACCGGAATTAAAGGTAAATTTACAAAATAACAAAATCAGCAGATAAATGAAAAACACAAATTTTAACGTGTTTCAGTCACGTGACAGAAATGCTGGGGAATAAGAGGTCACGTTGCACGGTTTGATCAATATTATGAACTTAATGATGAAAAATAATTAGTCATGCTAGAGCGTCGAACGTTCGTGAAGCTTTATGACAATGTAGCGAGAATATGCGGCATGATATTGCGCCGTAATAACGTAGCAGCCTTATAGGCAGTATATTAATATCAGTAATTATTTCTGAAATTTAAAGCGGATGTGCGATTGCAAAAGTACCTAATAATTTACGAATCTTATTTTGGAATTTGAAGTATTCATAATAGCGAAATAACGATTGATTTTGGATTATCCGTTCCAATTTGGATAATAAAAATTATGGGTTGGAATTATTGGAAACATTCAATTGTCACAATATTACAAATTTACAATTGCAATAATTGAACAGCATTTTTATCTTTACTTTCAATATATTGACATATTTGACTTGATTTTTATGCACCATGGAAGGTTCTTCAATGGTGTATGCATCTCCTCCAGCTCTCAACTTTAAGTGATCCCCTTGGGCCTTAGCTTTTTCAAAGTTAACGAGTAACGTTATTAAAGTTACATGAACCAACATGAACAAAAATATATTTCAAAATATATTTTACTTGCATTATTTCTTTAACATATATTCGTATATATTTTACATATATTTACATATATGACATTTATAAATTTTTATAAAGCATCCATAGTAAAAAAATAGTTTAGCATGTACCTTTAGAATTTGTTTGGCTATTTATATGCGTTTTAGAGCAAGTCCAAATGAAATCTTTTATAGGGCAAACCTTTAAGGGCCATACATAGACCTTGTTAAATAATCCAAAGTTGAAATCTTTCTTCATTCATTATGACGAAAGTACTGTTAAAGAGACCATTTCTGTGGCTGTGAGGAAAAATCAGTTAAGAGCTTTTTTGTACATTTAAAGTAAAAACATATTTTACGTTGTTTTTGTATCTACTTCTACAAGACGAACCCAAAAAAGTGTTGCTATGGGGATCAAAAAACTATAATTCACAAGTTTCAACATTATTCAGAACTCTAATTTTGTTTAAAAAAATGTTTAACGTTTTATTTTTTAATGTTTTCAACTGGTAGTTAAGATCAACTGAAATAATTATTCCGATATGTGTAACAGTGAATTTGAGAATGTATAAATTGATGATACGTCGAGCATGTGACCATGTAGCCTCTGATAATTCTCTACAAGACAACAATGCTCTATTTCAAGCAAATGAAAATTGTCGACTGTTTCCAATATCCGGGAACTTTAGCAGACATAACAAAGTTGAAGGTGTAAGCAAATAAAACGCGAACAAACGTTCGACTAAGCCAAAAGCGACTTATCCGTGAGGGCGAGTGAAAGAAAGTTCTTTAACTGCAACACATCGTTACGAAAACACGGTCTCAAGTGATAGTTCCGGCGACGTCGGGTTTCGTCGGGTTCCGGACGAGTAAAATGCATTGTATTCGCATCACATTTACCCAGCCGATAATGAATTCCCGTCGGCTCTTTTTTTTCCGTGTGTTCTCACTCTTGCAGTCTATTTCTTTGGCTAAAAGGACATTGCGCCGAACGGCTGAGCGCTTCTTAAACACGCTTCGACAAGCAAAATACTCGGTCTTTTAGTGAGCCAGATAAACAGGCCGGAAGTGAGTGCGACGAAGTAAGAAGTACGCACAACGCCGGGGGAACGGGAAATGTTCTTAAGCTAAAGTTTCACCAAGCTCCTCTCGCTGTACAGCGGATAAATTCGAAAATCTGGCAACGTTTCAAAAAACTCGCGAGTCGAGATTGAGTATTCAGGAGGAGCTGGTGAATTTACTTTCGATAAGCTTATAAGAGCAAACGCTGGAATTATTGCGGTGTGATGTGATTCTGCATTTTGTCGTTTGAATCTGATCTTAAACGGATTGCTTGAGCGAGTTTGCCGGGAAATCAATCTTAACACACTCTGTTTTTATCCCTAACATTTTTGTTTCGTTTGAGTTCCGTTGAACGTGTTTGAATAAAGGTTTTAGAATTTAAGCTCGCCTTCTAATTTACTGGGTATTCTACTTTGCCCCAAACTTATTTCTCTTTTTCTTATCCACTTTAACAAATTGGTTGCCCGGTTAAAAAAAATCGATTGAAATAATTTGATTTTATTTTCAGATCTGCATTGAAAATTACTATAATTTTTTGTACAAAAATTGAAATGTATATTCAAGATCAAAATTTGAAACCACATTGTTTGAAAGTAAAGTGGTAACTCGAGACCATAATTTCTTGACTTGTCACTGAGATTTCTTCATAAATTCGCAACGACGAGAAAAAGCTTTTTGGTTAAACCGATATCGTAACGGGTAATTCGAGCCCGCAATTGAGATTCGCTGTTAAATTGGAAACGAAGTTTGTATTTTCTTCAACTTGTTTCATTAAAATTAAGTATTTCGTTACAATTAAAGATAGACAGTTTGCCCTTACTTCGCTGCACCTTCTACCGCTCAGACTGTCTCGAGATCTGGGGAATGTAATTTAAGAAAATATCGACTTACTTCTTTGTTTTTTGCAATAACCTCTTAACGTTTTATCTTGCACTTTAGTTTGAAAGTATGATTGTTTTCGATTCAAGTTTTACTTCTATCATTAATTACATTTTTTTTCTCTCTTCATCCATCCGCAAAAATTTGAACGGAAAGCTCCGGCTCGGATGATAAATGATACATTAAAAGGCATATCGACATGAAAAAAACATGCCCTGGCAATATTGTATTGGATTACAAATTAAGATTTTTTTGTGAGATTTATCGTAAATCCGGTTATATCGGATGTTGATTGTATTTATTTGTTCATTGAGTTTGCGACAGTTATCGAACGTGGAGGAGGAAAAATAAAATCTGGCTCGAGTTATGCCGTTGATGTGACTGCCAAATTTTAACGAGATTTGTTAACTTTGATTGCACTGCGGTGGTTTTGCAGCGTAATTCGACAAAGTTCCACAAAGTTGGTCCAAGTGTCTGCGAGGTTAGTCAAGCTTAAGTAAGATTAGTCAATTTGACCAACGAATCTTTCAGTTCAACAGTCAATGGCCGAATCGAGAGAACGGCGTTTTTGAAGTTTCTCTTGAATTTGATCAAGAATCCTACAGTTCTGAAGTGAAAAAAAACTCTTTTCACATTTTCTTTCACATGAAAGTACACTTTTCGAAAGAATTCTAAAGTTATTATTAATATAAAGAGAAATATAATCATTTATAAAGTTTGAGTGATTCTTATTAATTCCAGTAGAAATTTGATGTGGACATCTACGTCAATTGATATATCATTCTAATTGCATTAAGCAATGGAAAGCTGATTTTAGTTGATTAAATATTTATTATTATCAACAAATTTACTGTTAATATTGCACTTATTTTAAAAAATAAATCCACATCAATAGTTGATAATTCCTTTTCGCAAATAAAACATCCATAAATACTAAAAAATATATTTTTATAAACATAAATAAAAATAATATAATTATATTATCCAAAAATAAAACTTATTGACGATAAGTGAGTGATTCATTTTGATGGCTGAATATAACACGGTACATGGAGTAGTGATCAGAGAGGAGGACTACCATTTCGGGGGCGAGAGTATATTTCCACATGAGTATATTAACAACTTCTCTAAATAATAAATTATTATATGATATTTTGAATAAAATGTTCATACAAAAATAACTTTTAGATCAATAATTTATAAATTTATCATAAACTGAATATGTATTTATTATAATTAAAAACAATCGATCTTAATTTAATTTTATAAAATATAGTTGTAATATAGTTGAAATTTAAAATGTAGCTCGATCAAAATTTCTACTAGGGATATTAAGGAGATCGTTGAAAGTTAAACTCGGTGAAAACTAATTACTGATTGAAACGCTGACTGAAAGGTGTAACAAAATTTATCACTTAACTTTGTAAACATTAGTCGAACATGTAGTTAATACGATCAGGCGATTTGCGTATTTCTTTTATATTCCCGGATGGCATGCCAACAATAGATAGACTAGAATATTTATGCGACGGCGACTCAAAATGAATTTCGTGGAGTTACATAAAGCGATGTTCATTACCAGCAGAAGGAGGGAAGGGGGCCGGGGACGACGCGATCCCATTGTTTTCGAGTTCGCATTTGCTCCTCTCATTGCTTTTATGACACTCATTGTCACGAACTCGGATTTACGAAAATTTTGGAAAATTCGCACACGCGCGCCGACACGCCAATCATGAATGGCGCATGGCTTATCACGCGCGCGTTGTAATGAACCCACGGGCGCGGACATTTTATATAACCGTGGACCCTTTATTTCCACAGGGATTCGGAGTGTAATAAACAACATGCGCGCTTAATAACAATGGCGCTGCTGTTGTCTCTGCAAAGTGTAAAAAAGCCCCGCGGCCATTCGACGCCTCTTTGTTTTTTCAGCCGTATTACTTAATCGCTTCATTAAAGCGGGGTTGATGAAAAATCCTGAAAATGGCGAAGCGATAATTAATTTTAATGAGAATTAGATTGTAGGTTTCGTTATCGATGGGCATTCATTTGTGACGGCTGATCGGTGTTCAGACTTACGCGATAACGTGCAATTTTTATTCTTTGCGCTTCTTTTTTCTTTGCGAAGTTCTTTTTTCTTATAATTAATTTTTCACCTCTTTTCTGTTTTCTTACAGACTAAAGGAAAACTAGCAGTTGCCAAGCAGCAAAGAAACGTGAGTATAAAGTTGAACCAAACATGATTTAAGATTTTTCTTCTGTTAAATTGAAAAACGTGCACTGATGATATGCAAATTTTGCACCCGGATGAATAATTAGTTACAAATCTTGACGGTGGGAGGTGTTAAGTGAAGAGTACTGTATTTTTGCATACGATATCAGGACGCAAGAATTTCGCAGCTCTTGTATATCTTTGCATTAAAGGACTCTTGACTTATCACACTTGTTCGTCGTTTCAGCCACACTTATCACATCGAACTCACTTTACCGTTGAGCATTTGTATTCTATTATCATCAATTAAATTAATAGCAAGTGTAAACGGGAAGAAGCTGCAACGCTAAGCGTTTTATCCGACTGAATTTCGTAGCTGCCGGTGGAAAACAACCACCGCAAATTGTTATTTAATTCGCAACACTGTTTGCTTGGTCGAAAAATAATGTATGCCGCGAACGCAAACGACAGGACGACATACAAATGTACTGTCAGGTCCTGCCTGTACGACACCTCGGCGCCATTTTTTTTTATTTTATTTTTTTTTGTTTTTTTATTTTCTTTTAACTCGCGAAACGTAACGCTTTACAACAAGGCAGAAATACACGTTATTCCATTTATACGATAGATCATGTTAATTGCTCGACTCTGCGAGGCACGTTGCTCGTAACTTATATATACACTTGTCTTAAGTTGGGTTTTTTCATGCACAGGTACTCATCTTTGTACATTATATTTGTTTTTTACATTTTCTTTTGATGCAACTTTTTTTGCACAACAAAAATCTCTCCTGTTAAAAATAACAAACAATCTTACAAATTGTCTCTATTTAAATTTTTATTACATTTTTTTTTGACTTTTAATTATAATATTTTATTCTGATTTTTGTTACATCTTTTGCAACTTTGTAAGAAAATGATGCAAACATTTCTTTAGAGTGATGTTTTGAAGAAAGAACAGTGAAAATCCAATTTGGAAGAATGTTGTTCCGTAAAAGAGTGACTCTCATTTTGGCGAAAAAGTATTGGCGAATTTACATAAAAATTCTTTCTTGTTTCGCAAAAGCTCTTTGTTTTAAATAGCGGGCGCTCTTTATTATTATTTTTTTTTGGTTACTAGCCAGACACGGCGAGAAATCTTGTTAATTTTAACGATCTTGCAATTCTGCACAAATTCCCGGGTGCTAGGAATTGCTCGAAAATTTCCGAGATTAAACGGTCCGTTTAGCAAATTGTAATAACGCTCGCGCGGCTAAAGCGAGCCGAGCGATGATGTAATTCGGCTGCGCCTTGCAAAGGAGCCGGGCGCGCGTATGTTATACATCCAGACACACAAGCGAGAGCGATTGCGCAACGATGAATTCATTACGTCCGCGATCCGAGACCCTGTTGAATATTTTAGCAATGATTTTGTATGTCTATAGGTGTACGACAAGCAAAACAAATAACAAGAGAGACACCGGACCAACTTGGCGCGCCACCGTCTCTCTTTTTCGGCGTCGAATTATCCGCACGGATGTCAGATCGTTGTTTGCTCACCAAGTTACTTTCGCAAAATTTGACTTGTTTGTCGTCGAACTTGTTGCTCTTATTATACGAATTAATTGCAATTGTGTGTTGTTACATGAACACAAATAGACAAAAATATGATTTTTTAGCAATCAATTTCTTTCTTTTTATTTGTTTTTTTTTTTGTATAAAAAATGCGGCATTTTTTTAGTTTACAATGTCTCCGATTTTATTTTTTTATTTGAAACAAGTTTTTAATTTGCCACAATTTTTTTATTTGTATGATACAGAAAGCTATCTGATTTGCAGGTTTTGGATGCGGATTTGGTATTTTTCAAACTTTATCACATTATTTCAGTGAATTTCAATTTGGTATACTCTGAATAATTTTTTGTTCGTTTTAAACATCCAAGTTGCAGAATGTAATTTCAGTACGTGACGGAAATACCAATGATTTATATTACAGTGCTGTGTTCATATATTTCCAGGTCGTCAAAAATATTTGCATATCGAGTTTATTTCTATAACTCGTAATGAAGCGACGAATTGGCGTAACAAAAAGTAAAGTCGAAATGAGTTTTCTCATTATGAAAAGAGTCGCACACGCCTAGATTTTTTATGCGATGGTCACACCTGTGTTTATCGAACATGCTCGCGAACTGGAACGTGGTTTCGCTGTCAAATCAATTCGAATTAAATTTTTAACTTGGAAAATGTTTTTGTTCTACTTTTTTTTTGAAAAAAACACATCCGGTGGAAATTTATAAATAATCAGTAAAATGAAAAAATGGACATAAAAATAAAAAAAATGAAATAAAATTGAAAATAAAAAATGGAATAAAAAATTTGTTTATATATAGATAAATATATTGTGGATGTACAGTGAAACAATGAGGACTTTTTTTTTCCTGGTAATCTGTGAGCATTAACAGCAGCGCACGTTCAGTAAATAAATATCCGCGTGCATGTCGCTCTAAAAACACATTTGTAACAAATTTGTGTCGGCCCGACAATTTCCGACATGCAACGTAAAACGTTGCCTCGCCCGTTGCGTCTCTTTTCATCAATGATTAAATTTTTGTAAAAGCACTCAGCGCGCACGATTTTGTTGCCTCCGTAGTTTCAAGATCTCGTGCGCGCCTTCTTCTGCAGCGCCGCAACAGGCGAAATTAGAGGTTATAGTGGTTGAAAGCGCAGATATGGTCAGGGGGAGATAAACCGAGTTGGATACTTTGCTCGAACTTTCTTTCGAAAAATTCGACAAATTCTTTTATCCACGCCAAACCTGCATCTCGCGCTGTTCTTTTTTTATTTCCTCGCTGGTTTCAAAGTTTTCTGATTTTTCCCTCTCGATCATTGTCAGATGAGAAGATTGTATATCGACATTTATATAAGTGGTTGCAAGGGAAATTAAAACTAAATTTTCAAATTCATTTTTCGACAACATTGAAATAAACTTTTTTAACATAATTTCGAAAATTATTTTTCGTTTGAATTAATTTTTAAAAGAGAGAAATATGTTTTTTTTTAGACAAGAGCAAGTGGTTTTTGTTCATTTGTAAATCAATTTTTCATGATGTTTTTGAGGAGAGATGACAAGTTGAAAAAGAAAAAGCAGTAGGAGACGTCCGATTGCAAAGGAACGCCAAGACGTCGGTAACAAAAGCGGAAATTGGGTCAGAACAATGCGCATGCAAAGCAAGACAGCAATTTGTGTAAGGATTTTAATTGCTTTACGTCCGTGGCGTGGATTCCGATTAAACACTATGATGACGTGGCCGGAGGTGACATGTCGGTTATTTCAGCCCACGGTTACCTGGTTACCGTCACAAGAGCCACTCCAACACTCGGACCTTTCGATACGCAATCAAATTATTGTTGCAACGCCGGCTCTTTTACATGCGGCGGTCAACAGTTTATCAGAGCACTCTTGACATTACTAAGTCAAATCTAACAAAGACTCAAAATCAAATAATATGCTTTTAAAACTTTCAATCAGTTATCGATATCGGATTTTTTATCGCAATTAAAAGAATCCTTTACTAAAAGTCGTTTTGTACCTTTGATTGAAAAAAATGTAGCAAATTTGTTTCAATAAATGCAATTATGTGTTCATGATTGGAATTTTTATGAATTACAAAAGAAAAAACACTTATTTTTAAATTAGATTATTTTATAAAATAAAGTTTTTTTTAATTTAATCGGTATTAAAAGCAAATAAATTGAGTTTCTTTGCTTTATTGAACAAAATTTGTTATAACAATTTATGACTCGTAAATTCTTTTAATTCAAGCATTTTAATTTAGTTTAAACACTTTAAATTTTTATTTGAATACTCTTTTTTATTGTTCATTCAGGAAGGTATATTTGATTTTATCTGATTGAAAAAAAGTAGATTTTAGGTATCAAGAACAATTTTTTTTTCAATTAAAACGAGCGCTGTTTGAACATCTATGATATTCTGAATATCGGAAATGCTATTGTGCTGGATGGGTCCGAATATTCTTACGTGTTTCATTACAATTTTTTTTTATTTTATGTTTTCAAGCACATTTGGTTGATAAAAAAAATAAACCAAATAATTTTATTATTAAAAAAATCGCGGCTACTTTTTTTTGTTTGATTGTCGACAAAAGTGGAAAAAGTTGTGCATTTATAATTGGTTGACTTTTAATGTAATTTCGCGCTATTACGCGATGACGTATTGACATTCAAGTCACATTCGAGGCGAGCCATGCATAATGAAAGAGTTTCTGACATTGCACATCCTGCGATCTTGCAGGTATCGGTGTGTGTGCGTCGACTGATATGCGTGCTCGAAAATGTATCTATTAATTAGTGTCATTGTATAATGTAATGTTATCAGCAGATGGAAAGAGACTAATGCATTTTCGTGCAAATACGGATGATAGGTTATGATTAAACGTGCCAACCCAACTTCACTGAACCTCCGGTATAACTTGCCTGCAGTTACGGAAAAGTATGCACACAAGACGAGGACACTGTAATTAATTTTCCCCTCCTGACGTATGACTGGGACTCGTGTACACGCGGCTATTGTGTCGCTGTTATATGATATCGACGTTATTACCTCATAACCATGTAATTGTTTTGTCAGGCAAAAAATCGCGTGACAAAAGTCGTTAAAAAACATTTTCATACAGAGTTGTTTATGCAAAATAAGAAAACATAAAGAGAGAAATAATTTGCACACATTTTGCAACACAAATTGACTTTCTCAGTTATTTCTCGAAACGTCATAATTTTTTACCGGAACGCCGCCGCTGCATTGGGATTAGAAACGAATGAAAAATAAGGAATAAGAATATTATTTCTAATTACGTCCAGTTCGGATCGTCGATTTTTCACACGCGGCGCAAAATTAACGTCATTCGTCGCGCGACTGACGGCATTAATAAATATTCAGGAGTTTGATAGTGTCAGAGTCACCCTTGGCCGGAGCGCGCAATCGGCAGAGAAAATATCCTGACGTAAACGCAATTAATTTATCAGGAATCTTGCATTTTAATATTCATCTACGCCTCCTCTCCCATAGACCTACGACACATTTTTCATCTTCGGCCCCGTCTCATACTTCCCTCATTCGCCACCAAGCAGTCCTGTACATAATGTCAAGCAACTTCTCTGTTCATTCTTCATTAAATCTCCTCCAGATTTGCTCGCCGAATATCAATTCAATTAATTATTCGAGAATCTTTGTAAGATGAAGACAAGAACTTCAAACGTAATTGCAAACTGCGAAATTGATTCGTTTCCCTGATTCGAAATGTTTGCCTGCGAACTGGTTCGTCAGTTCTGTTCAGTCGGAGTGTCATGAAATCATGGACGATTATTATACAATTTATATATTTATAAATTTTCAAAATGAAGCAATGCGTCGCATTTTAAATGAAGTGCAAAATTGAAATTCAGTTGTGAAAGGCAGTAGAGCTCAGTGTTCTCGTTTCTATTTTACCAATAACTGTCGAACACTTATCTGACTACACGTTTTGCGGAAAAGTCGTTCTCTGTTACATAACGGCAACGGCGCCGGGGTTCCACACCCTGTGAATAAGAAATACTTCCCGTGAAAATTTGAACACATATATAAGAAAAAAGAGGCACATTCTACTGGAAAATTTTCCGACGAGAAAGTAGAATATCATTCAAATTGATTGACACCAGATCGATCGGAAGTGAAATTTCGTTATATCAAGAAAATAATAAAAGAAAAAGGACCTTTTGTACAAATCAAATTTTTCAAGAAGTTTGATTTTTCTTTTAATTTTTAACCTTGTAAATCATTATTTTAAATCAAATCACTTTTTGAATTTCGCAACAATTTCTTCAGCCATTCGGTAAATGAAATTCAATTGTCTTAGAGTACCCGAAATTAACCTGTAAAATAGGCTAAGTTTATACATTTGCGGGAGAAACGATACGATGCAACGTAGAAGTGAATTGTAACTAGTAAATAGAACATATCTCGTCGCACTAATTGTGAACGGGACTCGTGTATTTTTCGATAACCCGAGGAGGGAAGTGAAACTTCGTTATCCCGACGGGGGTGGATAAAGAATACACGAACGGGGCGAGAAAAAGGGCGAAGCCCGTGATGAGACACTTGGCGAGTATATTTATTTAATTAGTCGTATATGGCGGGACACACGATGGACTACTGCGGTACGCATTACCGGATAGATTGCTCCGGCGCCCCCCGTGGACTTGCTAATTAAACTCGAACTATGTGCGCCCTTTCGACATCCCAAAGTTCACGCTGAGACACGCCTCGCCTGCGTGTACACTCACCCTGCACTTTTCTCGTTTTACGGTGTCTAAGAAAAATACTTTTATGTCACGTAATCTATTTCTCAAAAAGCCCTTTTATACTTGCCAACCAAAGCCGAGTCATTTTTCATTACCAGTGACTTTGTGCATGCGGGTGGTCGACAACTTGTAATTAGAAATCGAATTTCTCGGATGGAACAATAAGGTTCATTTTATAAAGTCAACTTATTTGTCTATATAAATATAAATTGAAACGTCAGCTTTATTTAAAAAATGAATTTGATTTAAAACATTTTTGTTCTCTTTTAGAATTCTTATTAGTTCATCTTTATGTTTAGTAAAAATAGAGTTCAAAGTCGGAAATAATAAAAAAACATTTAATTAAGCGAGTTTCTTCCGTTGCCTTGAATGGCATCGGATTTATATCCGTCTACGTATTTCTAATTACAAAGTGGAACAATCTTAAATTTTGTCTCAGAACAATAAACTCCGGTTTACGAAATGTGTGTCATGCCCGAGTTAAGGCAGATGTTGATTTTTCATTAAGCTGAGAACGCGAATTTGTGTGTATGAAAAGTCAACGGCCAAAGGTAGAGTAGGGGGGGGGGGGGGTGACTGTATCGGCAAATATTGTATCCGCGTAAAAGAGTCTGTCGCATAAATTTAGCTTTGCGACAAAATACGCCCGGCGCCAGGGTGAGTGTGTGTGTACGCGAGGATAACGCGAGATCAACTAGCAGGTGGCGGGGATTCGCGAGTTTGCATTATAGAAAGCTCGAGGATTTGCGCGCCGCGCTTATCTTGTTTCGCCAACAAAAGAAAACACGCGGGGGGAGGCTACTGCATTGTCTCCCGCATCGGATTCAGCCACCTAAGTCCGGCGTAATTTTATTTCGCCACGTTCTGCGTACGCGTTTTGTTCTTCGTCTCAATATATACGGAGCAATTTCTTTAATTAGAATGCTCGCTTGAGATTCGCGTTAATCCCCCACCCTTGTCTTACCACTTGAAGCTGCGACTTTTCTCATTTGTATGTGCGATCGCGAGGTGCGATATTTTTTATCTGCAATAATTAAGAAACGAGTCTACGAAAAAAAAATATAATTTCATTCGCTGTTACGCGCGCTGGCAATTTACGCCATGTCATAATTTCATCCCGCCATTCTTTCGCATGCACCTTTCATATAAATCAAAAAAGAAACACATCGCGATCGTGAATTTATCCGCGTAATTTTTATGGTCGCTGGTAAAATTCATTAATCCCAATCGTGAGCACTTTGATATAATTAATTATCTCGGTTTTAGCAAAGGGGTGGGGGGATGGAGATGGAATAAAATTCTGATTGATAAGAATTGCATCGCGGGTGCATTATGCAGGCACGTGCATAGGCTTCCTAATATTCCGAGATAACGTCGGCGCGATTAGGAAGGCAACCGCCGGCGGAGCGATCTTTCAGAGACGCTTACGAAGCATTCTCGAAATATTCAGTACCGACCTTTGAAACGACTCACTTTCCTTCTCGCTCGCTCGCGCGCGCGTGTTCTTTCATCGCCCCCGTTTTTTGCATTTATCTCTGCTTTCTCGGCAACTCTTCCGGCCGGCGCCGAGAACCCTGCGAAGCCCCACAATACATCTGAAGGACTTTCAAGCACTTACTGCTTAACACACGCTTCATGTACATTTTTAAACGCCACCGGCTTTTCGTCTTTAGTTCGTCGAGCGTCACATTCAGATAGATCATTCGTCGAGACAAAATTCCGTGGCCGAATTTAATGGCCTGCAATAAAAATGGTTAATGCTTCTTAGCAGTTCACATCTCTCTAAAATGTTCGATAAGAAAATGGTTATGAAAATCTTTACCTTTGAAAAATATTGGTGAGAAAAATCGTTAAAACTGAAAAAGCGATTCTGCAAGTGAATGTTTTAAATGAAAATTGATTAGTTTTTTGTGTTACCAAAATTTAAACATTATTTTAATATTATCTGTAAATTACTGTAATATTACTGTAAATTAAAGTTTCATTTTAAAGATTGTTAATTTTTTTTTCGTGTTAAAGTAAATGTTGTGAACTTTACTTTATTTTGGAGGAAAACCTTGTTTTCCATGTATATAAAGATGTACAAATCAAAGTTTTATATATAACGTGATGAGATGAATTGTTTATGATGATGAATTTGTTAGCGACCTCGTAAACTAACGATTTTACAACTCAGTAATCAGAGGTGGCGATGAAGACGCGAACTCGTGCGCATTTTAGCTTGGGCAATATTCGACGAGCACTTCATCTTGATACAAAACTTGGAACAAATGTTTTGTTATTTCTGCTGTGGTCTCGTTGGCTTACGATGCTGACATTTACTCCCCTGTCATTTGTTGGTAATATTCTGTAATATAGCCTTCATCCCTGCACGTTATAGCGATGCGGTAATCGCATTTTCGAAGAATTGCTTATGTGTCCCCCCGCGGCCACAGCGCATGTCGAATGAAATCTCTTCGTCCGGATGATAGATTGAGTGGATTTGAGAAAGAAAATGCTAACCTCAATTCATTCTCTCAGTTTGTTCTGCAAACTTACTTCATTCCATTTCATTATCGATCAATTGGTTGTTGCAAAATCATATTTATAAATATATTAGAATTAAAATTCTTATTCAAAAGTGGAATTCAATAATCTTCAAAAGACTTCATGTTTTAAGACACGACGAAAGTTAGACATTTTTGTTTTCGACTAATAATATATTTGCCTGAAACTCTACAGTTTAATTTGATATGCATTTAAATTTTTGTTTCTAATTTTAAAATTAAATGAATGAATTCATTAGCACAATTATTTTAAACATTTTTGTTCAATTTTAATTCCGGGAATTTAGTTGGGTAAGCCAATGAGAAATAGCAGTGGCGGAGCTTAGCTTTTCAGAATTATCCTTACCATTCTTATGTGTGCACTCGAGCTTCATACATAACATTCAAGACTGTGTTATTTTACGTTGTATATAATGTTGAGAAGCGCGAAAGTCAGCAAGAAGCAGTCGTTGTTGGCTTTACAATATTTACTTCACAATTCTAAGCTGACTACTGTCACGTCGCGTACAATGCGAAGCAAGTTACCGTGGTTATTGTCAAAGTGCACTACATACTTGCCAAAAATTTATTGTAGTCCGATAGTATGCGAAACTATTTAGCTTCATGAGTAGAATTGCACTCAACGTGAAAAGAAACGAATTCATGAACCACAGCTATTTGTAACCGACATAAAACTAATCACCTACGAAATATCTTAGTGCTTGAAAAGTGTATACTTGAAAAAAAAGTCGAAGAAACCGGGTTTCTAAAAAGAAACTATAAAATAAAATACTATTCATACGTAAGAATTACAAATGTTTCGTTCGCCTTTTTTATTGTTTGTTGAATTATTCTTTTCCGTTACTCAACTAAAACAAATGAAAAAAACATATTAACAGTAATCCTACATAACAATTCGTCCATGTGAAAAAGTCTCATTTTTCTTAGATGTGGTTAGAAAATTGTTGGTGCATATCAGAATTCTTTTTAAAAAATAAAAAAATAAAAATACGAAAAACGAGTAACAAATTGAAAAAGGAAAGAAATTGCTTTTTATATGAGTTCAGAAGTTTTTCTTTATTTGTACGTTTTATTAGAAGAAAAAAATTGAGTCTGAAGTCACAAGTTTTAATTTTCCTGACCTAAGTTTTCCTCACATTCATGATCTTATATACTTGTATCCTGCTGACGGAACTTAGACTATCCTCGCCATGCCACAATCTTTCATTTCTCCTGTAAACTGACCTTGCTGTTCAAAATAAACCTTTTGAAAATTGCATTAAATCATTCATTGTTCTTAAGGGGAGGACTCAAACCTCCTGATACCTTCAAAACGATTTCAGTTTGTGAGCCAACATTTGATAATATTTTACAACAAAAACATATCAGCAGATTCTTCTCATAACAAAGAATCTGCTGATATGTTTTTTGTTGTAAAAAATTATCAAATGTTGGTTCACAAGCTGAACTCGTTTCGAAGGTATCACAAGGCTTGAGCCCACTCCTTAAATAAATGCTATGGAATTTTGTTTATTTTTGAGCATTTCTGCCATTTCTAGTCAGAATTTCGAGTTTCTGAGCGATTTTTGGGGGTTTAAAAGGGGTTTTTAGTGGGTGTTCCGCGTCGTTTA
>JAPYZS010000693.1:0-34144 GCA_030522925.1 Trissolcus japonicus | reverse complement strand
TGTTACATTTTCGCGACCCGTCGAACGTAAACAACCCGGCCTGTCAAAAAATAAAACGAGGAGACATGAATTGGCCGCGGATCCAACTTCAGGGTGTCACTTTTTAAAAGGGGGAAAGAATGTCAACGCTAAGGTCCCAAGCTTTAATTTGGTGTAAAGTAAACTTTTTTTAATGGAATGGGTTAAAGTTATGACAGTTTAAAAAAAGCACAATTTTAGGGATTTGGATCGTTAATTATTTTGCGGAGTGTATTTGTACGAAAAGCGTTTTGTGTTTCGGAAGAGTTTCGAACAGAATCGATCAGAGCAGTTTTTTCATTGTGTAAACAATTTAATAGCTTTAAAAAATATTGAGATTGTTATATTATTTCATATCCTGTGGGCATATTCCATTATAGGCTGCCCGCGAAGTAAAGTATCATAAATGAATGACAATTTTAAGTTCACTTGTGAATTTAAACTACATTAACTTAACTTTTGAAAAACGTTGTATCTTTTTGCAATGTATGTGTTTTATTGAATGCTGATCTTAGAATTAACCGTAATTAGCAAACACAATTTTTTGTTTCTCATCAACTATTCGGATAGGTAGAGCACTTAGTATTAACTATTTCTGAGCGTCGCACTTGTTATGATCAAAGAGAAATATACATACACAAATACGCGTCTAGGAAAAAACAGCATTTTTATCAAAGAGCTGGTCTCGTCAAAAGCTATATAGCTCAACACTGTTGAGAATAGAAATGTCCAGAAATCAGATAACAAATATTTGCACCACCTGGGACTATTGGACGAACCACTCAGAAGGGTTGAAACCATTCGTCACGCGATAAGTTTGCTGTGTTATTCAACATTCCATGAAACATATTTTGTTATGTAGAATAGTAGTGCATTCCCGAGTATGAGTCGCGGTTTGCGTTAAGTGCATGCCCTATCGTGGGAATCCCTGAAAAAGATGCAAACTTCTATTTTTTATAATGCATGTATGTGTTATATGAGCAACCCTTGTTGCATATTTATTTATGATTGGAAATTTGTTTAGCAAATTCTCTGGTACCAGAGTGAATTTCTAGAACTACTAACTGTAGTTTTGATACTTAATATTATGTATGCGTCAATTAAAAACACACTTACCCACACTATACTAAATTAAATATGTTTTCAATCATGGCATTCTTGGCCTCAATTAAAATTACTTTTTACATTCACTTTATGTTTTTTGTTATTGAAAATCTTTAAAAGCACGCATTTAAATTTACACATTTAAAACAACATTTGCACAACACACTACCCAAGCTCTGGTCCTCTAAAATTACATTTGTCTCATTCATCGTGTGTGAATACAATTGGTGGCAATTTCTTTTTAATTATACTGTTTAAACTATGGTTATCGTGTTTTAAATGACGCAAAATTATCTCACAATATAATTTGAACACAAAATGTTTCTCGGCAAATCTGATTTATAAATAAATAAAAACAAATCAAATGCTGAGAAACGATCAGCCATAAGAAAAAGAAGTATCTGATCAAAGAAACGAAAGAAACACTTCTGTAACAAAGTTACAATTAATTGTTGCGAAGCAATCAGAAATAAAACTCCTGTAACTTACCGTAAGACTCAATAATAAAGTGGTGTACCAGTTTTCTGTGACACACAACAGCTTTCCGTATTACAACATTAACGTGATCTGTGCGAAACACGTGCTTGCCAGACAAAACCGTAAAGTCCTCTGTTGTATAACCTGGCTTCGACATATAAATAATGCAGATACTCAGTCAGTTTCAGCAACACGTAACACCAATACGTTGCTGACTAAAAACGACTCATCATAAAAGACCGTTCGCAAATTCAAAACATGGCTTTATGTTTTATAATAACCTGAATGTGAAGTTGAGATGAAAATTTAATAAGGTGAATATTTTATTGTAACAGCTTTTATTTTGAATTTTATATTTATCATATAAATATAAATGAAAACGAAACTGCTGTTTGAAGAATTTATTTAGTGTGATCTATATATTGTAATTCGAACTGGCAGTTTGATGGATGTTGCAATCATTTGCGGTCATTACTGCCAGAAATAGTAACAAGCATGGCTGTTTAGATAGTGCCGAAATGATTCGAATTAATATTTCTATAAATATGCATGAGGCTTGGTATTATAAATGAGAGAAATTATAACACGATGTGAACATGGTGCGAACATTATTATTTTAGAATGTATGCTGCAAGTTAATAATCAATACATGCACCGAGTTGCTATATATGAGTGTGTCAACAATGCTCCGGGGGTAAAGATCGACTAAACGAATAAACTTTGCATACTCTTTACGAACTGAATTACGTTATGTGATTGTTTGATGCAATATTAACTCTTGGCTAAGGCAACTGCTCATTTATTAAAGATATGACAATGTTTTCGGCAGGTGAATTGCCTAAAATGGTAAGCACCAAAATGATTATTTCCCTGAGGATGCGAGAAATGAGTTCTTGGCACCAGAGGTAATCTTGTGCGACCCGAAAGGATTAATCTTTGTTGTGTTTTAAATTTTCCTATTAATAATATACAATTTTCATTATTAAAAGTTTGCTAAAAAAATTCAGAAAAATTGTTTGACTATCTTTCCAACGTTATTTACATCGTCATATTTTCTGGTTACAATTTTTCTTATGGAAGTGAAAAAAAGATCCGACGAACAATAATGATATTAAACGTTTGTTGTGCTACAGCCAAATTGTTTATGCTAACGATCATCAATCATATTGCCGCCGAGCAGCCTCCAAAGCCGCTCCGGCTTCCATCTGCCAGATTACAAGGTGCTCTGCTTGCCCAAACAGTGCATAAGAAAGGAAAATATCGGACTCGCACCGTGAGCCTGTAGTATTTCCCTTGAGAGCGCACTTTTCTCTCGGCCCAGATGCAAAAATTTCGTATACTGTGCATTTGTACGTCACTGAAAATCCGGCATGTTGATACGTACTGTACCAATCACTTTGAACTTACGACTTGAGAAGTGCGAAAATCGAAATCTAAATGTCAAGAAAGATAAATTCTTCTATTTTCTGTCTAAATAGTTTAAGATCAAGTGTAATTCTGTAAAAACAAATGTTGAATACGAAATTCCGAAGATTTCATGACTGTCATAAAGTGCGAACAAGAAACATGAACATATTAATGTCATCGTTTTGATTATAAAATATGCATTACAGGGAAACGCGTAACTTATTTTGTGACTCAGAAAGGTTCATAATACGAATAAATGTGCAATAAAAATGTTGGGATCTATGCTTCATTCGAGAAAGTCTGGGACAATGTAAAAAGGCAAAGTCACTCGGTATTAATCATAATAAAAACCTTGTTTAATTTTTCATCTCCGACAGTGGTTCCAAATATGTTAATAAATAATAAAAATAAAATACAAATGCAACCAGCTTTTTGTCAATAAATTTCATTAATTTTAAACCAATTCATTGAATATTCACGATGTGCGTGCATTTTGAGCACTTACACAACGAATTATATACGTGTAACAAAAGAAAAGGGACAAAACTACTTACTTATCGCAAAGGCGATGCCTGCATCATTTGCTAGAGTCGAAGATAAAAACAGAAAATAATAAAATTGTTCGATTGGACACAGCAGAAATAATGTTTTAGATGAAACGATTTTGTAGTCACTTTTTAAACATTTCAAAATGTTTTCCTATCTCATAAGTATTCTGAACATTTTGGAATATACAAAAAGTGACTACAAAGACGTTTCATATAAAACATTATTTTTTGCAGTGATCATATACACAATAAAGGTTAAAATCATGCTATGGATATTTCGTTTTTAGTTTATACGAGATGAAATTTTAAAATGGTCTTTAATTTATATGCAACATTGATCATTTAAATTGTTTCTACTGGTAACAAAAATTGGAAAAGTTCACAACAATAAAACTTTCATTTATAATGTAATTTTCATTCGTTAATACAGATGACAATTAAATCGTAAAATATAATCCTTCCAATTTCGTACGCGTGTCGTGATTTCTGAATGTAATACTGGACAAAATTAAAAGCCGAGCAAAATCGTTAAGCCCTGTTAAAATCTCGACTGAGTTGAACCGAAACAGTCGAAATCCCTCTTTGAATGACGCAGGTCGAGTTAACGAGTCTCCGAGAACGCATTCGAGACTACTCCGAAAACTCGGCCGCAAATCCTTTGCTAATTAAATATTGCGGATTCTATTAAAGCGGCAATTATTGTGGCCCCGCCGGGTTGATGAATTTCGCGCGACCTGCATTAATTGCTCTTATGGCATCCGAGTGTATTTCATGGGACAAATATAATTTAAAGATGTACGTGTAATACTCTTGCCGCCATAGCTGAGTGGAACGTGCTCTACAGTTAAGGCAACAGGAGTTTCGGGCTTGGAGTTATGTACACGCCTCGAGAAGGTGTATATATACATGCGTTTCTGAATTCTTCATGAGAGAATAATGACGAGCAACTAATGCGGGAGACGTTATTTATATATTTACTGATGCATCTACTGGCGCTGAAGTTTGGGTAGCATACGAATACTGAAACATTGCTAGACGAAAAAATAGCCATGCATTATTCCATGCCAATAGTGTGCTTTATGGCGTAATTTTGCGACGCCCATGAATATCCTTTAGAGACGTTCATCCCGCTGTTGAGATGAGGCACGTTTTTCCCATCAACAACTCATTTCAGTAGATTATATACCTTCATGGATTTGAATTTTGTTAAATATGTACGATAATAGGTATAACTATAGTGGGCTGGAAGAAATATAACTTTTGCTTCAGACAAAAAATATTCACTGTGCGAATAATAAATGATGACATTCGGTTATTTTGAAAACAAACACAATATACAATCTATTCGTAAAACGAAGACACTTCCATTGAAATTTTGTTCATGAGAAAAACCGTCTTCGAATTTGAAAAAATTTGTAAGTAATTAATTAGTAAGTATTTCGCAGAATTTTTTAGCAAGTATATATGTTTCTTAATGCATTCGATATTCTTTTACTAACATGAATTTTTGTAGAAACTAATGACTAAAATAATTGCTACAGCTTTATATTCTGTTTTTCTGTTTGTTCTTGACGAGACAAACGACGTGAATTACTGGTTTGTATTGTCCACCGGTTTACTTTCGTAAACCAGAAATAACTTCAATTGAGTTTATAACCGGCATAGAATGAGAGAGTATATCAATGGAACAAGACGAATACTAGAGCTATTAAACAAATGTTTCCAAAACCGTACATATGTAATTGCTATATGCTTCTTGCACGCCCTTTATGAACATAATCAACATGACCTATATGACCAGGTACACGTTCTGCCTCAACATTTATGCATCTGTAATATGTGCTTGTGCACTTATCTATAAACTCATAACGTTTGTATGCATGTCCATAGTCACATTCAAATGTAAATGTTCAATATCAAGACAAACTTGCAAAATGTAAATGTTGCATGCGTGCAAAATGTTGTGTAAGTAACTTTTGAAAACATATTATAAATGGCTCGTTTGACATTTATTTGTGTTTTTAAATGTTAGAAAAAGATTATATGTTTTAAAGCCAATTATATTATAAAAAATATAATCGGCTTTATAAATTTTAAAGCCGATTACATTTTTTAAAAAAAAAATTGTTTTGGGCATCAAATATAGTCATTATGGATTATCATTGTCTTTAAATGCTACTAATGTCAAACACTAAACTACATGAAACTCTGACATTATTACTGGCTTGCCCTGATCCATGTGTCACCTAATTGTGTTGTTTTCAATAGGCCTTCTCTGTATTGTCATAGTAAGGAATTTCGGTAATTCGGTAATTTCGTATTGCATCAGGTAAACTACCTAAACCTAATTAAATGTGAATAAAACGACGCAAGAAATAAATTATAATCTTGATTTCTATAATCAATCTCAACTGTAACTCAAATTTCTTAAAAAAGGAATTATTCATCGAATTGAACGATTTAAATTATAATTTAAGCGTAGAATTTCTTAATCTCGAATATATCTTTTTATTTAAAAACTATTAGATCGTGCTCATATCTAGTCATCATCTAATTAAACTGTATAATTCTTTTGGGTGGTTTTAATTAATTTATTAATTAACGCACTGGTGAATGATAGAATTAATTAAATTTAGTCACCCGATTCATTAGAAGGACTGAACCGAGAGCTTTGCCATTTGTGCAAGATTTTTGCAGCAAACTGTAATTGTATTATAAAAATTAATTAAGTATAGGCGAAATGTGAAACGATGTGTGGATGTGCAGGTACGTTTGTGCGAACGTTTATTTGAAAAAAGTCTCAGCTGGTGGATTATAACGAGCCGCGGGTATACATCCCAAACGCTCGAAGCATCAAACTATCAGGCCGAAGTTGATGAAAGGATGAGAAGTTTGTATTTCTTTTGCCAGAAAAAAAGTGGTAACTGACGATGCGCTTTAGGCGCAACGTTACTGGCCAGCTGTTGGCGACATTTTTCGTAGAGGCGCCATTTGGATCTGGCTTTAAATTATCGTAAATTGATAATAACTGAGGTGTAGACTTTGGATTTCTTATAAAGAAAAAGTTATATTGGACATGCAATTTTCAAGCATCATTTTTCATTTTAGAGTGAACATTTTTTTATGTAAATTCATAGATTAATATTAATTATTTTTTAGTATTATCAATATGCAAAAGATCGCAAACCTATTTAACAAAAATGCATGTTATATTGCGAGTGATGTTTATGAATTTGGTGATTTAACGATGTCCGGTTTAACTGATTCATTGAATTTCAGCCAAAAAACCAAAAATCAAAGTATATTTTGCAACCAGGGAGCAAAATAAGCTTTTACTTCCTAGGGTGAAGTGGCTTCCGAGAGGAGACATAGGGCTGCCGAAGGCAGTCCGAAGTCTTGTCGAGGATACCAATTTACCCTCGGAAACAGAAAGCTTTTTGCTCCCATGTTACAAACGATATTCTTCGTCACAAATGCAAACAAAAAAAACAGATTTGCTCCCGAAGAAGAGAGAGCGAAATGAATTTTTGCTCCCTGAGGGAGCAAAATTAAGTTTTACGGTTTTGCTCCTAAGGGAAGAAATAGTACATTGTATCACTAGATAGGAAAACGAGTCATTTTCGGTGGGTAGAAAGATGACGAGCCGAGCTGATGTGACTCGTTTTCCTGTCGAGTAATACATTTTATTTTTCCTGGAAAAATTGCCACTTTCAGTGTCAATAGGGTTTAGAATTTTTTAAGGTTCAATAGGTTTTAGAATTTTAGAGGGCAACAATCCGAGAAAACAAAACATGCTCGAGGGAATAAAAACAGGTAAATCCTCGCTCCAGTGGTATACGAAAATTTATTTTTAACAATTTTACAGAGTACAACTGTCATTCGTTAAAATCATAAACCCTTAAAAATTTCCTGTTGGATTATTATAGTGAATATTTGAAGCCAGCGAGTGAAGAGTTTTTAACATTACGAACTGTAGCATACTAATTTTGATATAACGTAAATTATTAAGCTTATAATTATCCAAATGTACTAATCATGCGAATGAGACACTGATTGGCTTAAAAATGAATGAACTAGTTAGTCGCGAGGTAAAATATGGGATTAATTATTTGTATGTCCTTTGCAGCATATTTGCAGTCGAAGACAAATTCTATTATAACCCGTCCATCTAATGGTTTACATTGTCAGTACAAATATATGTCATTTGTTGTACCACGGCTGCATGTAGAATATTTTACAGACACAATAGAGGGTCATTTAGTATCGTCCAATTGTTTGTTTTTAAATGAAGTGAAATTTCACTTATTTTTTGAACAACGGTGTGCTCGCCAAAATAAACTACTGACAAAAAATATATTTAATTCAAATAATATTATGATTAAATCATTCAGTATCACAGCTGTTGTAATAGCACAGTGTGACTTATTGGGATATCAGACATATTGTGAAGCTTCTTTTTAGCATCACTCCATCGCATAATATTTTTCGCTTCCATAATGAACCGAGGGAAATAAGTTTGGAACCAAGAACGACCATTATTTGCAGGCCTGGTAAATTAACCCGGAAAAAATGACAGCAAGCTCATTCGGGTCGCGGGACGAAACAATGAGGGGCGAGAGAAGCGGGTGAGCAAATACTCGAACATAAAAAAAATCGGCGAAAAAAATAAATACAACCAGGATACACTATTTGGCAAGACAAAATAGTAACATTGAAATCAACGGCGCTCTTCTTCTTTTCATTAAGCTTCGCATGAGACAATGCCAACGAGGAGCGGCACTTGCACGGAATAACAAATTTCGCACTCAACTCGAAATTATCTGGTCCCGCTTTGGCTATCTCATTTCGCACATTTTCGTGTTTTATATTTCTGTCCGCGATGGCTTTCAGATGTAACGGGACTGCGTCATCGTATAACAATTGCACGCTGCGCCATCAAGAACCTTCCATCGTAACGGAAATGTGCGAAAGCGATAGACCAAGAAGATGAACGCGGCATCGGAACCGTTTTCTGGTGTAAGTGCCTCTTCGCCTCTTTGTGTTAGTATTCGAGGCGTGCGGCAAACGTGGTGTCAGGACAATACAGACAAAGACGGGCACAACGCGAGTGAGATGAAAGCTTCAGCATCCCGGAACTCTCGTATAATGCTCGGTCGGCAGCTCAAATTATTAACGAACCAACGAACAGAATCCCACGGCTTGGGCTGGATCATGCTTTTCTAACCGAATGTCGGAAGTCTGACCGACTCGACTGTTCTCCACTGATATTTTAGAGTATTTTGTTCATGATTTTGTTTTGGTTTCGATGTGTGACCGACGGCAAATTGACCTGTGAAAAATGGAACACCCTTGTTGGTTTTGAGTTTGTTCATTTAAAACATAATGAAATTGAAGACAGGCGATTTGTTCATTTGTTCAATAGCATACCAAGATTTAATATTTTTGTTTGTAAAATTCAATATTTAACGTCTATTTCTACCTCTACCTATATTAAAAAAACCTATTAAAAAAATTGGGTGAGTTCGCCTTATAAGGCCCCTATAAGGCGTGGCATTACACGTCCTGCAAACGCCCGATAAATTTTTACTAGGAAGATTATCGCCGCTTTGCGGCGAATTTATAAGAAATTATATATAAGAGCGGTGGAAGAGAGATGGAAAATGACGGTGGATTCTAAGGGACTATGGAAAATAAGAGAAATTCATAGTATGTAGAAAAAAACTACGTGAAATGTCTGAAATTTGATAACAATTAATTCAAATTCCATAACGGCATATTGATGGTTCGTACGAAAACTGAGCCAATTCAAAATTTCCCGTTTGAAATAACATGGGTAATTTCTGAAATGGCACAGTTTTCGTACGAGCCATCGATATTCTGTCTGGTAACATAAATATTAGATCGTTATTCAACAAGCAAATAGAATCTGTACATCCTGCATAAAAAGTTCTGCTAGTATGAAATATTAGAACATTATACTTGACTTGTAACATGAATAAACATGGAGCTCATAGTACAGTCTGTACATAATTAGTCACATTTCCAAAACAACTCTCTTCTCCCATCAATCTCTATCTTTCATACAGCATCCACTTTAAAAACATGGTGGATATTTATCTACTTTTAACATTTTTTTCAATTTATTTTCATCTTCCAGAACACCGAGTAATTTTACCTATTTGACAGTTTTTGCGAAATCGCAATTAACGGCATGTTTTTCAAATATTAATTATTTTTCAACGTTGCATTCATAAAGGCAAACTGGTCAAATGACTTGTTATACCGCAATAGAATTTCGATTTTTCACGTAAACGGCAGATTAAATTTTGTAAGTAGCTTTCAGACATCTTCTAATAAGTGCATGGGTGTCAGAAAATGGGATAAAAAAGCTACTAGAATAAAAAAAGGGATACTGCAATCACTGGGATGTAACGAATAACAGCACGATTGAAAATATAAGTGAATAATAAATAAACAGAAGTTAACAAATTGATAAAAAAAAAAAAAAAAAAACAATCATGGTGCAATCACCATACAAATAATGTTTGTGTATACCTGCCATTTATTTAAATTATATGTCGTCAAACGATTCAGCAATTAAATAAACTGTTTTGATTGGATTGTTATTCGATTATTGCTGCAAAGTGTTTGAAATGATTTTTTTTATAACTCACTACTAGTTTTACAGGATTGAACGAAAAATAGTTTTCAAATGAAACTCGAACTATAATTTAGATTTGTTTTTATTCGTTTATTCGAAATACTAATCCCTCGTATTTAATTACAAAAAAAGTACAGTTAAATAAAACTGAAAAAATCTCAAAAAGGTTCATACGCATATAGAATTATTATGCGCTGAGGATTCTTCGAGCGAATATGTAACGCGCACGATTGTACGTAGTTAGGTAATTCTCAGGTGAACTTTTAGGATTTGCGATCATAATCCGGTTCTTAAGCCGGTAGCTCGTAATGTTTCGCAAGCACGATCATACGCGACGAATTTTGACAATTTCATGGCGACCACGTGACTCGAATTCGACGACCGCCGTGATTGCGGTGCACTTGGCGCTTCATCGTGAATCGTTCACGTGAAAAAAACGATTTCCCTTCAAGTGTTCACTGAGATCAGATGAGATCGAGTCCAAAAATAGAATGTTTTTTCGATAAACACGGTTATTTCCTATGCATATCTTTTTATAAGACCCGAATCTTTGAGTGATTCGTCATTTTTCTGTCGAACGTGTTACAACTTTTTTTTTCTCCGTGAGTTTGACTATTACGTGATTGGAATTTGCATGAAATCCGCGGTAACCGTTTTTATGGCATTTGAATGTTCTCAGATAAAAATGTAGTCAACATTTATGCTTGACGTATGACTTTCAAAGACCCAGCGAGCATATAAAATTATCGAAAAAAAATCATTTCAATTCAATTCACATTCAATTAATAATATTTATTTACAATATTTACATTTAAATAACTTTTAGTTATTGAATTAAAATAAATGTTTAGAATTAATAATTTCAAGTAATAAGAAATAGGCAAAACCGGACAATTTTTTTAACCACTATTCTAATTTGAAAATCTATTCTAAATTTGAAAATGAAGTAATGGCAACATCGCACCTGCGCGAGTTCTTTATTGACATTTCTAAAATTCTCCTCTTCATTCTTGATTCTTATAAAGTATATAATGACGTATACATTGCCTGGGGCTGATTTGCGCACAAAAATGTTTCGCTCCATGTATCACGCGGAATTTTCACTGTCATCTCAAATAATAAGCAGCTCAACGTTGTTGCGCCCGTACTCACACTGACATCTCTGTGCTTCGCAAGACGTTCCACTGTATATTTCATAAACGATTTTTTCATCAGACTCCCGTCACCGTGTAATCATTTTTACGACCTATTGTGCACCGTTACGTCAATTATAAATTAAGTTGTCAGACAATGAAATGACTGGCTGTGGTACATTTTATTTTATAAAATGTCAATTTTTCATTCAGTACCAGACATTTTTCATGTATATATACTTTTTTGAAAATGATAAAACCATAATTCAAAATTACTTCAATTCTATAACCTCTAATATTGCATAACACATTTCACCGTTTTAAAATGTGTTTTCGAGCGTCCGAAACATTTATAAAGTTGGCCCGAAAGCGAAGAACTAACGTATGAAATTTACGAGGACCAGAGCATGCCACTGGTTGCACCAAGCTTTGTTAGGCGTGGTAAACCCGGTTCTAACGATATTGCGAGAAACGAATTTACGGGACCATGGGTTATCGAGCCGTCATCAGGTCATTTCGCTACAAGAAACAAGACAAAAGGTGAAGGCACTTTTTTATGCGATGGAAATAAAGTGCTCGATGGTCGTTGACCGATTCATGTTACGTTTGTCTCGAACTCAAGCTGCCGTCAGAAGCTTACAAACATCGCACGAGCGCCAGCAAAACTTCAACTGCTGGTATAACTTTAACGTATCTCTACACGTGTATGTCACGAAAACGTTGTATCAACTTGTCAACCGATTTTTATGACTCGATGTGACAGACATAAAACAGGCATTAATCAATCTTCGATCTTCCAAGTTTGATTTTTTTTGTCTGATGACCAAATCCGTTCTCTATGATTTCTCCAGAACTTGTGACGTGAGATTTTGGTTTTTACGGCTCGACATTCGTATTTCAAACTATCACACGCCTGAAGAGTAAATAATAACCGTGGCAAAAATTTATCATAAGATGGATAAAGAAAAATTACAGTCTCATTTCGGATATAAGAGGCGACCCTAACTTGGTGGATTCAATATCGCTTAGTTTTTGGTGAGAAAAGTTTGTAAGCCTCATCGGTGCACTTCGAAGGTTTGCAAAGTAATCACACGGAACGTAAAGTCCGATGTTTTGATTGAGTCATACGGAACGTTTGGTTAACCTTTTCAAAACAAATAAGAAATTACCCAAGTTGTCTATCGTTCAGACAAGTTTTGCGGCATCTTTGCGCCACTATGTCTCGGTTCCCGCTGGCAGAGCTGTTGTCTGATACGCCATTATTTTTGGCCGAAACTCACTGCTTGAATATTAATTATGCTGATATTAAATTTTACTACATACAACTCACTAGGAGCCTTCATCTGTTCAAACGTTTCCAATCAATACTGTTGTCTTATTAAAAACTCGAGTCCCCAGTTGCATTCAATCATCCGGCAATACATTATTTCATTTTGACAGAAATATTGGCTTTGGTCGTATTAAAAATCTGCAGTACCGAAAATGAATGTTTTAATTAGGTAAATATATTGGGAAAAACCCCTCACGGATGAAAATATAGTCGCTAAAATATATTTTATTTTCTGTTTCATAATTTATATTACACATATACACAATTAATATAATAGTTTATAAAAAAATATGAACCAAATATTCAATTATTACAGGAATATATTTTACATAAAAATAAATATATGTTATTTATATTTCCATCCGTGCGGAAAATGTTTCATTATTTACATCAAATATGGTACGGAGTATATAATTAAATTAAAAAAAATATTCATAGCATTATTTTTATTTTACATTTTATGCGTCAGCTTAAACGAGATTGTTAATTTGAAAATTGTGGGTTAATAAATTACAAAACAAACCCGGGTTAAAAAAGAAGGACAAAATAATTGCGAGCGTATGTGTAGCCCAAGACAACAGCGTGCAAAGATACGGTGCTTAAAAAAGCCTGTAAAAACATGTGCCGAGGTAATTTTGCGACTTCTTATCCAGAAAGCCGGTGTCCTCGGGGATAGCGTTTTTCTCGTTGTTGTGTTGGTTGTTTTTGTTTACGCGACTGCAGTGTGAAGCCATTATACGCGCGGCGTGTAACATAAAAGTCAATGAACTTTTATACTTTACCTTCTCATGACACTACTATGTGTCACCCAACCTGTACTTACTCCACTAATTATCAGAACATTAAAAATATATGGATCAAAAGAAAATATCAATGAAGCATCTTTTTCGCGCAACTCTAATTGGCTGGCAATATTTTAACATAATGTAATCAAGTGGAATTCATGCGAACAGCGCTCATTGAGCAATTAATTTTTTAATTAATTTCAATTTATTGATGTGATTTGGAGAAATAATGCCTATTAGGTTCTGGAGAATTCAATTGGAATCAAATTAAAAGGTGGTTTTATTTATGGAGGAATAGAAGGTGATTTTGTGGTAATTTCAACTGCGAAAATTTATGATTTTAATTAAAAAAAAACATTACGAACAGGAAACCTGCAGTTAATGGCTGAACTTTTGTTTATATTTCGTTGATAAAACAGCATCTCGATATAATTCGACTTGCAACCAGTTTGCACAAGTAAAAATGATTTATGAATCTGGACAGAAGGAAAAGGCAAAAAATGGTATCTTGACGAACGCCAAGTATGCTTACAAAGATAAGTGTACATAAAAGAATAAGATTGCTGGTACTTATGTTTTCCTGTCGCATCAAATGCGGTAAGCTCAGAAGGATATTTTGTCAAGAGATGAGCATTAAAAACGAAAGAGGGAAGACGCACTGTCGACTTGAGGTCCGCTCGTCTCAAAAGTCCCGAGAGGAAGTGGAATTCGTTTGCAGAGCCAGCTGAGAGCTTCCACCAATTTGAATGATAAAAAGTTACGTGGTTGTCGTCGAGCAACTCAGTCGACGACAATAACACTCGAGAAAATAAGTTGCTGGCTATAAAATAAGCTAGATATAGTTTTTTCAGTGAAACAATAGTGTGAGAATTTACATTTATTGATAGAATCTCGGCAAAAAATGTATCACAGGTTCAAAATCATCTGCGACCACATTTTCTAGGCAAATGTAATTTTTTTACAAATCACGATAAGTTTCAAGACAAATTCACGACAATGGCGCGATGAAATATTCAAATTTCCCGCGTTTAAGATCTGAGTGAAGATATCGGTTTCACGGATGAGGCACTAAACTCACGGGAACAGGCTGAATTTAAATAAGCCAAATAAACGCTCGGCAAATGTGCGCTGTTTTCGGTGAAGCGTGTTCCTCTGTGTATTTATCCGGATAGCGTCCACATTTTCGATAAAAATTCGACCGTAACAACGTAATCAAATTGGCTCCACGTAAGTACCTACAGCGTCATTTCGGATGAAATATAGCTTAAAACTTTCACTCGCTGTTTGAGTTTGGACAAAAAAAGGTTCAATGCTGTGGTAATTTAAACAGCGCAAGTTTCAAAATATATATATATATATATATGTCACACCGGCTTTGTTATGTATTTGTCAAATTGTTACACATTCTGCTTGACGTTTGAGTTGCTACAATATATAGGTGCTTTGGATTGTTCATTTAGTGAATACAGTTCTAACTTATGAAACGATATTTAACGACTTCCCAATGTCATTTATTTCCTATTCAAGTGATCCAAGTCAATATTAGATCCGACTTGTATAAACCATCGGTTATATGTAATAGATATGAACTAAGGATTATATTTTTCATAATTTCAATTATTTATATATTTGATGATTGAAGCGAATTTGAATTCTTCAAATTGATTAAATTTTTATTCTAGAATTTATTGAGAGGTTCAATATTTTTAATAATAATGAAATTAATGCTTAAAGTATTACTAATTAAAATGAAATCATGGGATTTGAAATCAAGCTGAAGTGGTTCATTGATGGTATTTGTATATTTCATTACAATCGGCTTAAGGTAACAGGAGGTATTTAGAAGCCCTATAGATACTCAAGATATTTCTTCCCCAACCCCTTTTTTTATTCCATCTACTGAAAAATATGTTCGAAGACTTAAATTGTGTACTTAAATTGATCTTTGACAATTTTATGAATTGTCAATGTAGGTCAAATTGAATATGAAATCACTTAACAAACGCAACTATGAAAGTTCCACAGTCATTTCAAATCCCGTACAACAACCTTTATCAACTATAACGAATTTTTGGAAAAGTTTATTTTACAAATTAATCAAATTGATATGCAAGAATGTCGAGTGATTTCTGAAACGCGATCCACAATTTGGTTTGAGCTTATCTGAATAATTTCAAGTTTCGTTGAACTAGTTGTTTAAAGTGCCGTTCGTATATGCAAGAGTATTGTTTGGTACTATGTTCATTCGGCGTTTTCGCATACGAGACAAATGCCTCACTAATACGCAAGCATTGCAGGAACGCTCGTAACCCGAAATCAGCGATGCTTTGCAACCAATTTTAAAGTTTCTTTAAGCCGAAGAGCAAAGAACGCGCTCGCGCGGAAATGGTTTTGATGTTTAGTACTGATTTATGTACGTGATTTCGAGGGACGAAAAAACATTGCAAGACTAGCCAACTGCATGACGATGAGATGCATCGTTATTCAAGTTGTAGGAAATGATTGTTGCTGAGAAAAAGCAATTTTATTTTATTTTATTTTATTTTTTTGAAACTCGTACTTTTCTTTTTTTGTACTCAAGATGTATGTTCATGCATGTCCAAGCACAACGTTATTCATAATAAAAATATCCAACTTATTTTTCACGTTCATTTTTCACGATAAATATGGCAGCGCGATTACCTGGACACTTGAGCGGCAAAGAAAATGTTCACGTCTAACCAAATAACTCCGGCCATCGTTTACCTATCGAATCTTGGGAATCTATGGAAAAATGCGATTTCCATAAATTTGCGTTTCACATGGATTCTGTTTGAATTTCTCGACAAATTCTAATTCGCTCGGTTTTATTTTACTGAAGTATAATAAAATAGTAGGAAAAGAAACTTTCTTCTGTTTTTATTTGTTTTTGGTACACAAAATATATATAATGAAACTCTTGTGCGGTAGTGAGATCCAAAATTCATCACTACAGCGAATCATGGTATTTATGGATTGTATAAAAAATGTATCTCGCTGGCACTCATGTCATTTAGTCGGCACGTTTAATTATGTTTTATTTGTCTGACAAACGTTATCATTGCGCGTTACTTATTAATGTCCAATTTAAAACAGTGCGCTCACGTATCTTGGTTTCGCAGTACATCAATTAACACGTGACAAATGTTTATTTCAGTCTGAATAACAACGTGTCGCGTCAGGGTAATTATTTATCCTTGGTGATGTTCACTGTCAAAACAGTATAGAGTTGCATTATATTTCAATTGGGCGGGTTACGCGTCCTCGATTCTTGAATCATAAAAAAAATTTTATTATCTGATGCAAATAAAATCCACTGAATAACTTTCTGGAGCGCAATAAAATCATTCAGAGTTATTTACATCTTCTTATTATATCTATAATATTTTTACGACATCTGTTATGTAAAACAGAGATTTTATTCTTCTATATTTCTCCCTATAATAATGAAGCAAATAACGTGAATCAGTAATGGTAGTTTAAAAATGTTGTAAATTGATTTATGTACAACTGAAGTAGAAAATTGTTTTTATTGATAATTCAGTTGTGATTTCGTTTGAGTAGAATGAGCACAAACAAAGTGGAGAAATGAGTAAATTGATCAAAGTTCTCCAAATGAGTGTTAGATATGAAACTTTGATTTGACAAATCTTTTCAAGTTTTAATCGGATTATATAGAAACGCGAATACTTCAAGGGGTACCTTCGAGAACAAGACAATATCGCGTCAAAGTGAAATCGGATTTCATTAAACAATCCAACGTGATTTCAAAGTCAACGACTTGTGACGAAAAACACTCTAAAGTTATCTGGTAATAAAGAAATTTGTATCGGCACGAAAATTCAATTATTCGTCAAGTTTAATCGTATGATTTCAATGCAAATTCGTGAGCAAAAAATATCTCACGGTAATTCATCGATTTTTCTGCTATGCGTGGTAAACATTCTTTCGAAAATATCTAATAATCTGTCGGGTTTGGCTACCGTGGCTTTGGATGTGCTCATATAAAGCAAGAAATGCGTAGCATTGGAATTCATTGGTGCGGTATGAAAAAAAGAAAAAAGAAATTCCTAGCTATGGTTCAGCTATGTGAATGTAAAGCAATTGACAATTCAAAGAATTTGTTTAATAAATTCCCATCACATTTGTCATTTAATTATGAAACTTGATGGAGAGTAAGATATATTTAAACCTGGATAAAATATGTAAACAGATTTTGAAGCGATGTATCACTTCAATATAATACTTAAGTATTATTAAGTTCAATGAGGAAGGCCTGTTGCTTAGTTAGCCATGCAGGTATAACTAAGTTTATATAACGCTATCTCCAATCAACTTTACTTTTTATCCGGCAAAGTGTTCAACATTTGTTTAACATTATGGAACTTGCAATTTATTGTTATCATATGAATGCTAATGGACATTTTTTATGGACAGAAAATGGTGTTCGAAATTATTATTTCAGTTGATTAAATTATATACACTTTATGGAAGTCAGGTCAAGGAAAATAGCACTCGAGGTGAACAATTAATTTTTTTTCGGATTTCGAGTTTATTCCATTAAAAGTTAGAGGAGTAATTGAATTAACTTGTTCATTAAATCATTGAATTCCAAACATTTTACAAGTATATGTATATATGTATTTTTTACTTACTAAATATTGTCTGCTCAAGTTTTTAATCGAGATTTAAAAAAAAAACATTTACATTAAATTTCTGAAGAAAAGAGTTATGGTATACAGTTGAATAATTTTTTAAAGAAAATTCTCTAGGTAGAAACTGATGTGTTTTTCGAATATTTTATCTTTTAGTAATGAATTTCAAAAAGTGCGGTGAAATAAATGTTCAATACCCGCGTTTGCAACGAGCTAAAACTCGTTGGAGGTAACTAAAATTTGTATCAATTCAAAACTTGTTGGCAGTTAAAATTAAGCGGCGATTTCAATCCTTAAAATTAATATTAATTTTCGCAATAAGCTCTTATGCACGGCAATTATGTCAGTCACACTAACTTCTTCGAACCTTCGGAGTTTCCTCATTTCACAATCCAGAAGACCGATGTGCGGCAGTTCATTATCAAATCAAGATATACGATTAATTACGTAATTGCAAAAGTGACAAACGCGTAGCAAACACTTGCTGAAAGGCAAAGTTTTTTGCTGCTCGATTGTAGTCAAAAGTTTCTCTAGCTGCCCATAAATACCTGAAGTCATTTTACAGCACTTCAACTTTAAGATTCAGAACTATAGTTTCTAATTTCAATTGTTATAGTGTATGTACCATTAGTTTGTTAAAATTTGTTTGCATACAAAAGTTTTTCTACAGTGGAAGTCCAATTTGTTAAAAGTTGACAGTTAAAATTCTAATTTTTTTCATATTTGATATAAAATGGCACAGAGCAATTTTTTTGAAAACTTTCAAACTCCCAGAAAAAAAATAGTCTTGATTAGGTCAAAATATGTCAAATTGTATAAAATTTTATCTGATTCATGTATGATTTTACATGATCAGACAAAAGTTTATCAAAATAGGTCTATTTTCAGGTCTGATCAGATCCCGGATGTAAACCACTATTCTGCGAAACATAGCTCGGAAGCAACAAAGTTGTTTAACGTAAGACGAGCTCTCGGACTTTCGTATTGGATAAAAAGGTGAGAAAATGACGGCCTAATTTGCGTAACGGATTGAATATTTCATGAGTTTTGTGTCGCTGGTTTCGCAGCTACTGCGTTGCCGTGAAAATGTGTCACACGAATGCAGTCCATAAAATGTTTTAGGTTATTCTCTAAATGAGCGAAGTTTCCAAGGCAACGAGAATTATCGCCGCTTCGTGAACTCTGCTCGTTATTGCTCTCTTTTCTGCATTGTTTGTTCCCAAACTCTCGTTTACGTAGCTCGCGCTTTGCGAAGGACAAGACAGGACGCATCGTGCAAAATTTAACAGTAAGTAGATGTTCGGCGCTCGGATATATTCGGTCACGATTTGATGTGTGGTCACGTACTAATTTTAATTTTTCCAATCACGGCGACCGGATTAGCCGACTGATCAGGCGTTTCTCTAAGAAACTAATTATACGGACCAATGATTTATCAGATTGGATTCAAGCGTTATATCGGCACGGTGAATATCCATGAAGCAATAAAGAGAAGCGCACTGATGTCGTTTGAAAATCGACTCACCTAGTTAAAAGCTTTCAGCGATCGTTTCACTTTAATTGTTTTTTGTTCGCTTATTTCTTAAAAATGAAGACTGGAACATCAAAAATATAGGGTTGTCTAATTCTTTCAAAAAACACAGAGAACATTATGGAAATTATTTGAAAAATTTGGTAGTTATCAGTTAAGGTGCGCTGTATGATTCTAAAATTTGATCAATAAGTGATGTTTTCGTTTCTTAATACGACACCTGATAAGCACTTTCATTATAGGTATTAGCATAAACGCGAGCTCTCTCGCTTGTTTCAAAATTAGCATCAGCTTTGAATGAATAAGTTGTTCAAATAGTTCGTACAATTACACTTAGATTGTGTGATGCTCAGCACATTCGTTGAACAATTAGCAGATTTTCCACATGAAATGTTTGAGGAAAAAAAATAGATATCACTGAAGAAAGCTTACCCACACGGACGAAAACATATTTAAAAATATATTTTACGTATATTTTATATATTTAAAAGATATTCATATATATATATATATATTCTACGTATTCTCATATATAAATTCTTTATAAAGCGGCAATAAGTTATATAAATTTATTATAAAATTAATATAAATTTCATAAACATAAATTAGACATATATTTCTACACATATTTTCGCCCCTGTGGGCGGAACTTGGACCAAGCTCATGGAGAGCTCAACACAAGCGTAAATTCTTGAATCAAATGTAAGGTGATCTTGATCTCACGTCACGCGACAGAAGAAAAATAATGCTCAAGTTTAACAATATTTTCAAAATTGCAAATTCTCACGTTAATCGAAAGATTGACATGAATCAAGCTTTCAATGAACTAAAACTAAGCACTTTTTGAGTTCATCCAAGCGCACACTGAGCTGTCTATAAGTTCATATATTTCACTGAATCAAATAAGTTTCGGTTGTTTTAAGCAATTATTGATCAAGCGCACCGTGAGTTGGGTGCAGCTTGAATTTTTTTGAGAGTGTGGAGTTACTTTTTACATATAAATTAATTGCCCGGAAAAAAAATGTCCAGGTCTGATTAGACCTGGAAATAATCCTGATTACGTCAAAATATGTCAAATTTTATAAAATTTTATCTGATTCATGTCTGATTTTACATGATTAGACAAAATTTTGACAAATTAGGTCTATTTTCAGGTCTGATCAGACCTGGAAAATAAGTAGATCTGATTGAATTCAGGAAACTTTTTATGTCTGGACAGATTCAGTCAAACTAAATCATGCATAACTTGATATGAAAAATTTTAACGATTGACGATTGAAAATGAAATAAACAATATAATAATTAATCAAATAATATTAATAATAATTTTTCATTATTTTGTTCTAATATGAAAATGAATATAATAATTATATATTCAATTCAATTCAATATTTATTTGTTCTAGAGTAAACCCTTGTAACAATGAGTTACTTTGTACAGTGACAGTAATAATATAAATAAAAACAGTATAGATATCGCATATCACAGAGTTCGATCCTCAGGATCATTCGTTCAAGTAAAATGAACGTATATAATAATTATATAGTGAAATTCTATTTTCAAGTATATATATAAATGTATAAATTAAGTATATAATAAAATATATATTTTATATAATAGTATAAATTATGTATATATGTAAATATATGTATAAAATATGTATATAAAATAAATATTATATACGAAAAGCGACAATAAGTTGTATAAATGTCGTATATATAAAATATATTTTAGTATATATTTTTACATATATTTTTACATATACTAAACATATATATTTGCGTTTATATTTACGTTTCGTGTGGTTTTTTTAAGTGTACCCGTTTAATAATGCATGTCCCTAGTAAAAATTAATCGGGCGTTTGTAGAGCCCTATAGGGGCCCTATAAGGGAGAGCATTACATGCCCTACAAAAGCCCGATCAATTTCTACTAGGGGTCTAATAGAAAAAAGTTAATTAAATGATTTCCACAAAGCCTGAAAAAGATTTCGGTTGACGCGATCAAAAAATAATTAAGAACTGATCGATCAAGCGAGCTACAATTAACTTGGCATGCTGAAAATTGAAATGCGACGATAAACAGAAATTGAATATTGGTTTACGAATAGCAGAATACTGACAAAGTTTAGTCCGAGTATTTTCAAATTCTACATTTTCGCGTCATAAGTTTATGATTATAAATATTCTCTTCACCGAATATTGTTCCATTATAATACTACTGACATTTCATTATTATCATTTCACATAATGAACCATTTCACAGCAAGTTGAAAATTATTAATCTGAAAAGTATTTTCAATTCAACATTAATTTGATATTAATTTTTTGAAACTGAAAAAATTCTGTTGTAATATTGGCTTTAAAACCTAGCGAGAAAACAATTGAAAGTAATTACATTTAATAAATTTAATACTTAAAACAGTCATTTAGAACCCGGATGACAGCTAACAAAAGTTTAATTCAAAGCGCAACGTTTAGGGGCTTCTAGTCTATTATTCGTGTATTATTCTCGTGAGTTTCTGCATTCTAACAATATATAATCTTCTGAGGTTGGTAAGCTAGCGGTAAAGAATACAACGTACCGTCCAAATGGTATACAAATTAGGTGATCCAAAGAAATATCAAGTATAAAAGTCTTAACTCTAAAAAACAATTAAAATGTCACTGGGATTGGACGTACTTAATTAGCTCAAAACTAATTATCTTGCCAATTAAGCTTGTTAAGTTTTTTCCTGATATAGAGTATTAAACGAAGGAAAGATCAACGTACAAAAAAGTAATAAGCTGCTCCTTGATTTCAACACGAAAAATACCGTCCAACAGACAAAATATGAATTATTATCTCCGCCTAGAATAAGCACTCGATGGATACTAATAATTCAATGCATTTCTGATAATGTTCATGTAGTCGAGTATTTATAACGCATTGTCTGAATAGTTCGTCAACAGTTGTCCAAAATTTTGTAATAAAATAATATTAAAAAAATATATACTGTCGATATTTCATAGCTAATTTCATATTCAAACTTTAAATCCAAGTTATCTAAATAAATCTAAATGAATCCAATTAAAAATTTTTTAAAAAGTTCCAAATAGTTTTCAAAAAACATTTTTTTTAATAAGTTGGTTTTAAAAGTTTAGTTTTGTATATTCTCCAAATGTTTTTCTTTTTTTTCGATTTTCATCTATGTTTAATATTTTGTGATTTTTTATCTCTTATTTTCGCGTGACAGAAATTTCTTTAGAAATACAGATTGAAAAACTGTATTTGCGTTTAGTTCATGTATAAGTTCCGAAAAATTGGACTTCGAATTTATAGAAACTACAGTCTAAAAGTCGTTGGGTAAATGTCAAATGTATTCGTATGAAATAACATTGTATTCATTAGCTTATGTATAAAACGTAATACAGAGTTTTAAACACGCATGTAATTCTAGCGAAAAGTTTCATCTCTTTTATGATGCCGACAGTATGAATAAAAACACGTGGAAATCAGTTCGGTGATTGAAACAATAATTTATCTTGTGATAGAATAAATAAAAACTAAATGATTGAGTCGCGATTGTTGAGTCAGTGCGACAGCTCGGCAGATATTTCATTCGCATGGAATATCGTGTATAATATTTCGATCATGGAGCATTTGTTCGGAATGGCATTATAATCTCGAGAACTCGAAACAATTGACATAAAGTTGTTTGCGGCAAAGTTGCCAGCATCTCATGAAATTTGAACGCAGTTGATAAAAAGTATTTGTTATCAGGCCAAGTTATGATTACCTACTCCGATTCAATTTGCGCAACGGAAAGAGAAATTTTTATTTCCATGCATATCAGCCGATGTAGAAATTTACGTTTGGTCCAACGTTGGACCAACGTTGTAAAAGTTGAATCAACTTTGGCTGCCAATCTTCGATCCAGAGGTGGAAAATCTCTGGGACGAAACGCGCGCCCATCAATGCCAGCCAACGTTGGCTCAACTTTTTTTGCCAGAGTTAAACTAATGTTCAAATTATTTAAAAAATTGAATTATGTTATTTATATTGACAATCTTTTCACGTAATTAGTTTTAGATAATTATTTTTATGATGTATAGTCAGTGATAGAAATTTTAAAAGTCAGATGAATTTAAGGTTGTTGTTGGTTTTAAGGTGGGATTCGAACGTTCGTCCTTCGGATCTGTAGTCCGCGACTCAGTCCACTGCTCCATCGGCTGCCTGTGCACGTGTCGTGTAAATATGTTACTCACTTATCTAGAAGATTTAATTGTTTCAACATCGGCCCAATGTTGGCAATCAATGTTCCAAGCCAATGTTGGATAAAGATTGGATGCTGCCATTGTATAAATTTTGTATGCCAAAGTTGGTTATCAGATTTTGTTTGCATTTCTGGCAATTCAATTTGATAAACATTGGTACAACGTTGCCTGTCCAACATTGACTGGCAACGTTGGTCCAACGTAGAAGCGGTTGTTCATTTTAGCTTATCGCTGGCAATTTCTGCATGGGAGGTTCCACAAAAAACAAGTTCGCGGTGTACCCAAAATTTCATCCGATGATTATTATTAAACACGTGGTTTATACTGCATAGCTGATGTGGAATGCTGTGTTGTTTTATTTTAAGGAATTCAATTCGCGAAACTCGTCGGGGTATATTTATATACATTGGTGACTCAAAAAAGTGAACGGAAACAGAAATTGTTTGTCGAACTCAATACAAGTTTTCTAATTCATTCAATATATTCCAAAACTTTGGGCTCCGCCAAGGAAACACTGGACGGTAGGCGGGAGGGCTTTTTTTACATTTCCGAGCAATGCTGCCAAATTACATTTGCCTAATTTTTGACGGCACGGAAATGCCTTCGAGCTCTAACGAGTTCAACTAACTATTCTAATAAAGTTCGCCGAGTCTATTGATTAATCGGTTTTATCAACATCTCGAATACTTACGATCCGAGTTTCGTCGAAGTTCTGATAGTTGATTCATTTTTCTTAAATAAGACCTCATAAAATTGGTATCTCTTCTTGGAGCGTTCGCAGTTCATTTGATTCATTTAAAACAAAACTATTACGTCGAATCGAATCAAAACCATCGCTGCTCATTTTATCGTTCTTCTTTACTTTCATGTTTATATTGGAAAATCACACTGCTGATTCGAGCATCAAGTTCATTTTATTTACTTTTATTTACTCTTTGCCATTAATCGCACTTTGTTTGCATCTTGTAAAAGCTTAATTATCAAATAGTGTAATCAATTAAGGAAGCGGTTTAAAAACGAAGCTAATCTAAACACAAAAAAGGTAAAGTTCGGGCACGAAGAGACCCTCTTAATGATAATGAGCAGTCGTTTGTTGACACTTACGCTTACCCTCGCCGAGTTCTTTGGCGCGCAACGCCCCGAGGGTGTAAGGCGATGCACAAACGATGGACCAAAAAATGCTGAGAAACATTATTAAACACCTCGCGGATGTGTAGCTCATCTAGTCAATCAACAGAGGTGCACCAATTTCACTAAGCGACCGTTTGTTTTAGGAATACAGCTATCAGTCATTGGCACAACGCCATCTAACATAACGCTTCTGTATATAGACGTAAGGAAGCGCTGCAATAATTAACGATTCACGGAAATTGCAGTTTCCCCGTAAACACTGAAATAATATTTGCCCGTCGTAACACTATCTTGCTATCTTCAGCATTTGCTCTTTTTATTCAATTCACGCCGACTTCATTCCCAACTCCTTTCAAATTAAAAGTTATTTAAATGAAATTTCATTCATCGGTAAAAGGAAAGACCGCCTTATTATTCGATCAAGATTTAAAGTTTCATTAGAAAAATTCGAACGCGAGTGCACTTTTGTGTGATCGGCCAAGAGACGGCTTTAGTTTACCTACACAATTATAAATAGCGTTTGCAATCTTGTAAATACATTGAACGTATTGTTCGCGAAAGTTTGATGAGCTGTTTCTACTTTGACTAAAATTATGCTGAAGTTGAATTTTGCAATAAATTCACACACCATAAAGGGATCTTCAAATTAAAAAATTAAATGCAAGATGTGATATTAAACTTACAAGCTCAGTGCGAATCAAAATAGTACTCGTGTACTTTTTTGTTTTGTTTCTAACTTTCTGAGTCTGCCTGCCGATACCATCGCCGTTCAAATCAAATCGATTTCAATAAATTCTGAAAAATATTATGACTTTGTTTTTATCATGTCCGTATTTGACGCACGATTGATATAAGGCCAATATTTTTATTAAGAGTTGCCTGGGCTATTATTTCACGGTCCCGACTTCGGGCGATTTATAGGATTATTCTTGTCGCAGTCGACCGCCACAACTCATGTCGGTCTTATTACTCGGAGTGGCTGAGGGACACCCCAATGTTTTATTCAAAGACCAAGGGAGGCATTGAATTCATGAATCAAGCGTGTTTAAATAAAAAATAAGTCAAATCGCAAAAAAGTCGAGCGCCCACAAATAGACACAAGAATAACAAAACCGCTGATCACTGCACTGGTTAATCCAAAGCAGATCCTAGTGTCATCTCCGGGCTTGGATCGTGCGCTCGGATGGACCCACGGTTCGAACTGAACGGCGAGCACGCGGTTCGCGTAAGTCCGACGCGCCACGCAAACGGAGACTGCGCTGATTTCGGATACCGTACTACCAGAAGAGAACGCGCCCTGCCTCGGTTAACTTTGCCAGGAGAGGGGCGCAGCATCCCACATTTACGTCGTTCTCGTCTTACGCGGATATGGTCTTTCGCGCAAAATATATTTCGATTATTCTACAATTAAACCGGTTCGTTATGGCAACAAATGGAAATTCCCACAGAACGGCGAACCCGATTAGAGCTCTTGTTTTGTCTCTTGAAACACAATTTGCATTGATAAATTAATTTTCTAATTAGGTTACAGTTCTAGGGGGATTTTCTGCAAGCGATTTGTGCAAATTGTTGAAATTTGGACCTCGTTAAGCGTCTCGTTCTTCTACGGAAGAAACGCGATTTTGGAAACTGTTAGTGATTGAACTCAGTGTAAAGTCGAACGAAATTGGCACTCTTACTGAAACTTCGCACTTTGGCGGACTCAGCATTAATCTTGCGCTTACACTTGAGTAAGATTAGACGGTTTTCTATCTAGCATTTCAGACGAATTTCTGGTGTTGTATATTTTTCGTAGCTGAACGAACAGCGATGTGGGCGCTGAGCAATTTGAAAGGGATGAATCATAAATTCAAAAATTAGATCGTAAATCCAGACCTATGAAACCAGAGCTTCCATCAGAAATGCGATTAATCAAAATCGTGAACTAATTAAGTCAGCTTTTAAAATTAATTTGCTCAGATAATTTTTATGTAGAACGAATTTAATCAAGAAAACATATTTTAGAAAGAAAGATTGATTTTAGAAGAAATCTCGATATGAAATTATTATGACGAGTGAAGTGTACGTCATTTATCTTGGGAAATGTATGTGAAATTATAATTGTATACATCCAGTGCATCAAATTTGTTTAAATAATAGGTTTTTTTCTCATCATTTTGGATGTCGAATCACCCCTCGATAAATCTTGGATATTGTAGTATGGGGGATAGGAAATTTATTTACTAGTATATGGGTTGTTGTTACACAAAAAACCTGTCTGTCACCCTTCAGTTCTTGACTGATGAAGCACGACCAACATGGTACGCAATAACACACTTCTCTCTAAATTCGAATAAGTCCAGAGTCTTCCACCAATTGCAAAAAGTGAAAATTTCATTGTAATTTTGACTTAAAATAAGTGAAACTTTTCACTTTTTGAAGATTCTCTTTTGGACGACTCTGGACTTATTGTACGTGTATATTCACTTTTTTCGAGTGAGCTTCACTTATTCGAATTTACAGAGTTCGGAAAATTTCTAAATTATAATATACCTGATATAAAACTTGGTAAGACAGAAAGTTATATTTACACTAAATTATTGTATATAATTATAATTACTGAATCTGAGCTATTACAGAGTACACAAAAGAATTTTCCGGAAAGGAAATAAATAAAATGCCAATCTGGATTCTAACATAACCTTTGTTAGTTAGTGTATGTTCTATACTTTGCTAGATCTGATGAGTGACAGTTAATTAGTCATGTTGAAGCAAAACGTTTTCATTATTTTAGTTAAAAGGCTCTTGAAGTTTTTTTATGTTCAAATTGAATTCGTTATTCTGAGGTGAAATATACGGTTGCAAAAGATCACATATGAAATTGATGACGTTTAACTGAGTTATTAAGTTCAAAGAGAATCTTTGAAATGTAATCTTGAATAAGACGTGAAAGCATTGCATTTTAATGTGACAAAATTTGACAAACGATAAGTGTTCGTCGTGTGACAGGATACTCGTTATTTTATAATTGAAAACTGTTTCATGGAATTAATAGAAAGTCAAGCAGAAAATATGTCACGTTGAAAATTGAAAAATCCACCTTACAAACGCTCGTAACTTTGATGGCAAACTAATTCATATAGGCTTGACTATCAAACGTATTGTACAAATACAAATAAAAGCATATTGTTTCAACTACCAATCGTCCAAGTCGTACAAAACCTGAATCATCAGACATGAAAATTGTTTTGAGGTTGTGTCCAGTTTACTGTTTCATGTACCATTATTAATTAACAACAATTTACCCGTTTGATGAAATTTCAGTACGAAAATGAAGTTTAAATTACAACCAAGCAGATGATGTCTTTTTCATTATTAATTGTAATTTAATGCTTCAAATATTGAGAATCCTCACGATGGTATTTTCATCGCAAAATGACCGATGACAGTGACAGAAATCATTGAACGAAAATTGCTGGTAATCGCTAAACGTCGAGAATGTGAGCAGTGGAAAAACAGCGGAAAGGCGCTAACGAGAGAAAGAAAGATATGGCGGCAATATTCGTTGAACGGATGAGCTGCGGCAACTTCATCGCCAGGAAAACGTCAAATTACTTTTTTTTCGATTTTATTATAATGGAAAGCTCTTTTCTATGAAATGGGAATATCATTTTTTGACGACATTCAATTTATTTGTCATTAAAGTTCAAGACAAAATAATTAGCTTTCAAATTAACCGGTGTCATACTTGGGATAGACTTGCGGTAAATAACTATCGAACTTATCACACATAAATAGCAAGTCTGACAGAAATAAACGACAAGAGGCAACTTGTAGTCATCCGTAGCATCTACTAGACACTGATGAATGGCGAATTGTTCGACATAAGATGCGCCGAATTATAAAAGAATCAAGTCCAAAGCTCGGCACTAAATTTCACAAGTAAAAAAATGGTAGCCCGTGAAATTAAATTACATCATCATTACGAACAACTGTTTTCAAAATAAAACTCCCAGTGTAATACACTTAATGGTTCGAGCACCCCATTAATATATAAGATTTAATGTCATTTTTTCGTTCAACTTTTCTGAAACCTTTGTTTTATAATTCAAATGATAAAACAAGACTCTTGCACATCTTGAAACGTCTTTATGTCACGATCGAAATCAGGCATGGATTAATCTTCACGTTTCCGCGGGTATTCGCAATTTTCCGCAAGAAGAGATTATTACCTATAATTCCGCATAATGTTCGACAATGGCGTCAGTTAATTTGCGATGCACCGAGATATATGACGTCATGGTTTAAGCACCATTGTCGATATAAAATGTAACAGATAGTAACACGATGGTTAATTCCAGAATAACAACGTAAGCGCAACCGCATTCCCTTGTAACTCCGGAATCAGAAGCTTAACGTTTTATTTTAATACTCACGAAATCCTTTGTTACTTCTATGATTATTGAAATTTATATTGCACGAACAAAATTGATTTTAATTCGTAAAAGATACACTATTTTTAATATTCTTGTATAACACACGTAATTCACATTTTACTGTCTCTCTTGTTGATTGTGCCAATTTGGCACCAGTGTGTTCCATACAGGTTAAATTTACACATTCTATAAAATGTATTGTAGCGTTGAAAAGATGGCAACTTTAATAAAAAAATTTAACTCAAGCATGGCTGAATCAGTCTTTGCGGTGCTTATATAAATTGTGAATCGAGATTGTTCATGTTTCATTTTATGTACGTTTTAACACAATTTTTTTATTTGAAAAGGATAAGAGGATTAAGGCAGTTGAAATAATAGATGCGCTTTTATATATATATAGTATTTGACGATTGCATGCGTCCCTTAATAATTACAAAGGTTTACCAAAATGACAAATATCTTCAACAGTTCATTTGTATCATATTTGGATAATTTGAACATTATTCCTCGTTTTTTTCATCCGAAATTTAAAGAGAATCATAAATAATCCATATAAAAAACCTACACAGATCATGCAATTGTGTCACGTAGTTAAAATTTTTTTCAGTTAAAATTTTTCACTTAATTCAGTAGTAACTTATAATGAAAATTGTACTACAATTATAAATTTTCATAGGAATATTAATAGATCAATTTCACAGAAATATTAATAGAAAAAATGAGTTTTATAAGTCATAATATTTTTTCACTCTTTGGTCGTTGTGGCTGATTATAAAATATTTTATAAGACAGAAAGAAGTTCAGTGCGATATTTTGAATCTGTGTGAATTTGACTGAGTGGACTGTAATGAATGTGTAGTTTGTATGAATGTAATTTGCAAAAAATAATCGAGGTTGATCAGGTGAGGTTAGGTTGAAAAGAGGAGTCGAGATTCAATGTTTAACATTTCCTGAAATCAATCAGATCTACTCATTTTCCAGGTGCGATCAGACCTGAAAATAAACCTAATTTGATAAATTTTTATCTGATCATGTAAAGTCAGACATGAATCAGATAAAATTTTATACAATTTGACATATTTTGACCTAATCAGGTCTATTTTCAGGTCTGATCAGACCTCGACATTTTTTCCCGGGGGAATATTTCTATATGGTGTTCTTTCAAATTGATTCTATCGTCATCCCATTTTAGGGTAATTTTATGACAAATCGAATCATTCTTTCTTGACATATTTTTTTCAATGTAACATAATTTTTCGTATCAGTAGGTGCGATGAACCACTTCACTCCATTAGAATTTTTGCAAAGAAGATCTTTGCGCCCACGGGGTATGAAAAATATAATATCAAACATAGAGGTGGATGCGAAATTTTGTCTATGAGCGAATTTCTCTTGAATTTGTCCTTGGACAAAAATTCGCGCGGACGAATTGATGTTATTCAGGTAAAGGAGCAGTGCGGGTAATTGTGACACGAAATTATAAATTTAAAGCTTGAATGTCTCTATTTAAAAAAAAATATTTTTAATTGAAAGAAAACTGTCGAAGAAAAAACGTCGGATTTAGCATGGAAATACCCATTTATATTTTATTAATTTAGAACTGGCTTTCGACTTTAATTAGTATTATAGCAGAATACCCACAGGACATATTCATAAAAGCGAAGAAAGAATTATACCCTGAGCTATTTAATATCGAACTTTAAATATGTCTATGAACGCCATTTCAATATTTCATTACTCCAAACCATGAATTCGGTAGCATTTATCAAAGATTGCTCCGGACCTTTTACGCGGAGGAAAAGTCTACGCTTTTATGTTAAATTTTGTATATGAAAATTGAATTGTCGTACGCTTGCCTACTGAAAAATTTACAACTATAAACTTTTGTTCCGAGTAAACAACGTGAGTTTAAATGTTAGAAATTCTTGCTATTTTTGCAACTTTCAATAAAGTGATACGAAGATCAAAATATTTTTTCGAGTGCTAGTAGGACGTAGCACAAACAAAGATTGCTTTGTTCTAATATTACCTCTAAAAACGAAAAAAAGGAAAATTGAAAAATTCCAGTTGACAATCGAACGAGTCAAAGAGCGGATAATTTTTGTCATTTTGCGAATGCAAAAAAGTATGACAGAAAAACGAGTGACCCTATATACTGCAAGTGTCACGATTATTTCCGGCGCACCAGAACAAACAGAATGAAAGTTATCGCCTTTGTGTGTTGGCGCTCTGAAACTTGATCCTCTTTATCGCGGCAAATATTCCTTAAGCTTTTGAAAAATAAAACGGAAGTTAAATCTAAAGAGTTTCCGACTTTTTTAAGAAATCGGGATGAGAGAATCTAGAAAGGACGTAACTGTTTGGACAACGAGGCAGAAGGAACCAAGTTTTTGCACTCTTACACATGTTGTTCAAAGTATTAGAAAAACCGATGTGTTGACGAATTTTAGATTCTCGAATGGAAGTCTACCCTCACGACCGAAAATATATGTGCTAAAATATATTTTGATTTATAATCCTTATCGCCGCTTTTTATATATTTTTATGTAAAAAATATATTTTATTATATAAACTTCATATAATATAGTCCATATTGCCGGACATATATTATTTATAAACAAAACATATTTTTTTATATTTTCAAAATATTTTTTTCGGGAAGGTAAAAAAATCACAGTCTGTAAAATTTTGAAACAATTATTAAAATTTGTATCAAATTATTTCAATTTGTATTCCAAAGTGAATATTTTTTGTTTAATAATAATAATAATGATAATAATAATAATAATAATAATAATAGTAATAATAATAATAATGATAACAACAACATTAATAATAATTATAAATTACATATAGATTTTGTATGGAATATCGAATTGAAGACACGCGTAAAATCGCAAACACAATATAAATTTTGACCAATAAATCCATGACGGTATCGATGAATCAGTTGGAGAAATATTATTCGTGGGTATACACGGATGTCTTATGATCGACAAACATATTATGGCATCTGCATCACAAATTCATGAATCTGTTAATTTGACTTACAAAACGAGTCATGTTAATGTGTTTGTGCCTATTATTTGTTGAAATTACAGTGCATGATAGTTGCGAGAGATTCAAGCACGTGGCTATTGGTTAAATACTAGAGAGAAAGTGGCCACACGAGGAAATTTAATCAAAAACCCACAACCAACCATAACCACTTAGTGGCAGATTTGGATTTCGCGACATCAGATTACTTTCATAATCCAATCATATGCGTCAGTAAACATCAGATTTTTTTTCTTTTAAAGAGAAAAAATGAAACTGGTACGTGAATCTACTTTTTTCACTTAATGCAAAAATTAAAATTTGAAATATATTCAAACTCTTTTAATGTGAAAAAGTCTGAAAATCTTAGAAAAAAGGCATATTCATTTTTTGAAGTTATAGTTGTTTTTTTCAAAGAAAACAAGAACTATCCCCAGTAAAAATGATCATATATTGTCCATAAAGCAAACATATATTGACAATACATTATTTCAGAAATCATATATGGACAATATATGATGCGTGCAACGGAACACGGCGCAGCGCGGCGCGCAACAATATTATATAACTCGGAGAAAAACGTCCAGGTTTGATCAGACCTGGACTTTTTTTCCCCGGCAATATATTGATAACAATATATTGTCTCCGAACTTCGAAAAAAGAACTCTCTTTCAAAGAGAACAAAAACTATAACTTCAAAAATGTGTATATGCACTTTTTCTGAGATTTTTTCACTTTTTCAAATTAAGAGAGAAAGCTCCATAATTTTGTTTTAATTTACAAGCACGTAATAATTAACGCCAATTTTGTAAAACTCGTGTTACGGTTGACGCGAAGTAAAATTTGTATTCAGAGTTCTTTTTGCAGTAGCAATAAACCGTCATCTGAAGAAAATTGAGTCGGACAAAAATGCTTGCAAAACCCGACGTACAGCGTCAATGTATACAGTGGCAGAAGTAACGGCGTTAAAAGCTGCTTGCTACGTAAAACTAAATGAGGAGTCGTAATTTTCGCAACCCGTAATCAACGGATTTCGCGCCCCTGCCGTCGCTCTAGATGTCATTTAGCAAACCGGTGCCATCGTCACCTGGCTCCTGTTTTCTTCGCCTTTCCTGTTTTATCCCTTATGCGAGCACGTGCAAGAACAGAGCTGCGCGTGCAAGGCAGAGCATCGTTTGTCTTATTTCTTGTAATAATAGCTCTCGCACGTATTTAACCTTGCATGAAGCTTTGTTGCTGCCGGTGCACCGAAGTATCTTATCGCGCGAGCTAAGTCTGATTGAAGCCGTGATGAAAAATGCAAATCTGTATGCAAAGAAGCGCTCGAGATCATGATAATGATGAAAAAAAAGTATTAACGCGTCACTGTAATTTTTAACATTTCCTCCGTTTTGAATTTGTTTTCTGTTTTGTTCCGAATGTTCATGAAAAAAATGTTTTTCTATAGTACATAAACCTAGTGTACATTGATTTCTGTCCCTAATTAAGGTTTCCCGAATAACTACCCTAGTAGAAATTGTAAGTCGGCTTACGCATGGCCTTGTGGAGGCAACCATACCAAAAATGCGGGCCACGTGTGGGCTTCTTGTTTGGCCCACGATAGAATGTAACGCTCGATTTGGAGGTGGCCCTCGTCTGGT
>JAPYZS010000692.1:0-34156 GCA_030522925.1 Trissolcus japonicus | reverse complement strand
TTTTTTTTTTTTTTTTTTTTTTTTTTTTTTTTTTTTTTTTTTTTTTTTTTTTTTGAAAGAAAATCATTGTCTCATCTAAACAGTATTATCTTGAAGCAGCGGAGGAATGTTTTTAATCATCAAAGCCTTTCAAATCTTAATTGTAAAAACAATAGATCCTCAGCAAGAGTTTAATCGTAGGGCACATGTCCTATTCATGTGGATATTTAGCCATTGTATTGGCTCTTTAGTGTCGTTCTTAGAGCAGTGGTAACAAATTTCATGAAGATAATGAGGTCTTCGATCATAAACGAGGATTCGTCAATGGGGAGAGGGATGATGGTTGCACCAGAGGACCACCCCTTGCTCTGGGCGGAGCCCATCCCCCCTTGAACTTTCCAGGATACGTGTCACGCATAGAAATGCAAAGTGCAGAAAAGATTTGAGATTTTTTTTCAGAAGGGGTGACGTGCAAAAGAGTTTCTGATTCTGAACGGTTTCATCGGGGAAGAATATCGATTCGCCCAACCATATGGGGGTGTTGATACTTTTTGTCACAAGTGTTGTAGGGAGATTGGAATCACAATGTTGTCCATCAAGAAACAACAAACATACCAAATATTGATTTCAGAAATTATAAGAATGGAAATGTTGATAAAATTTAATTAAAAATTTTAATTTAAAAAATGAAGTTTCGTTGTACAAAATTGGCAGAAATTATATCAGGAGGTTCGTTTTAAGAGCTCTTATTTGTTCAGAATGTGGAGTCATAAACGTGAACTCGGTAATTTGAGACGATACAATCGAAAAATTGCAGAGAGCAACTGGAATCGGGATTACAGACGTTGGAATCGGTCAGCTCAGCTGCAACGGCTGAACAGCGGCCGGGCTTTGTTTACGCGCCTGACGCTGCAACTTCGACCCCACCCGGCACTCGCTACGTTTTTTAGCGAATTTAATATTTATACTGAATGACTGATGACTGCAATAAAGAAACGGGGACGCATTGTTCGAAATGTTTGTGTCATTGATCGATACGACGCGCGATCACTGACGCGTTTAGTTCGTCATGTTTTCTTCATGGGAGAAAAGATTTTAGGTACCCTGTTGACACCCTAAACGGCCGAGATTGCTATTTTTTCTATCCCAAAACATTCCTTTTCCGACTACAAATTTACAACTAAAACGAAATTATTTCTCCAAACCTTGAGAAGTGTTTTCGCAGGGCAAACAAAACGTACCTGAAACGAATAAAAAATTAAATTAGTATATGATGTTTTGAAATTTTGATTAAAAAAATTATAAATTTCATTTTATTGTTCGAAAATGGAAGAAGCGGAAGAAATATAACATCAAGGGGAGGGCTCAAACCTCATGATATCTTCAAAAAGATTCTAGTTTGTGAGCCAACATTTGATAATTTTTTGTTTACAACAAAACTTCTCACAAGCCGAACTCGTTTTGAAAGTATCACAAGGATTGAACCCTCCCTTTAAGAGTTTTGATGAAGGAAGAAGAAAAGAATGGCATGGTATAAGAATCGCGGGAAATTTGACTGAGTACAGAGCCGGCATTCGAAACATCATTAGCTAATAATTATGAGCATTCGTACTGATGTTGAAGCCCTTGAAACAAAACCATTAATGATTTCTATTTGTATATTCGTTGAGTGGCGCAAAGAGGGCCTCGGGCTACCCGAATGAATTATGTGAGAAGTAGGCTTGTTTTCTTCAAGCCGGACTCCTGTGGTGCGAACAAATCGTATTTCCTTTCGGATGCTTCTACTGTTTTTTCTTGCACTTTCGATTTCGTACAATTTGAAAAACATTTCAGTCAATTCCTTTCTGGTTCGAAACTGCGTTCTGAGATGAAGGGAAATTTTTGCAAAATTGCAAAAAAATTTTGTTCATCTATTGTTTTTACACAGAGAATTATCATGTTACGTGAAATACACATTTTTATATATAATTTCAACAACTTTAGAAGGAGCGTTGTACAAAACAAATATGGTTTTTGTATTCGGAGCTGTGAAACGATCGATTAATCATCATCAAAACCCCAGAGCATTGTCTGACACGAGAGTATTATTTCTCGCGGAACAGCGATGATAAATCGTGCCAATTCCTTGGATCTATTTTGGTATCACTCGGAACAAGCATCCTAGTCAGAATAAATCTGGCGTTTCGTCCCGAGAAGTCACGTCGTAATTATCACGAACTTTTTGCACGGCCGCCTCGGCAACCGCTGAGGTTGTTACACGTGTTTCGAATTACAATAAATAGTCACCGATCATAAGCCTTGTTTTTACAGGTGGCGTTGCCTCTGCCTTGAAGTTTCAAAGCGACCACGAAATCTTCTAATCTAGATCCGAGTATCATCATTTAAACGATTGCTCGATAAATAACAGCCTTATTTTCTCCTCTGCAACACATGCGAAACACACGTCGTACCGAATTTTAGTGGGTACTAATTTGTTCGACTTTTTTTTTCACTTGTATACTTAAAAGTTTTATCTAAAAATTGTAATGAAAACAATTTTACATTCTCTATTTTTGCGTCAAACAATTTTTTTTCTCAACGCGCCAAAATTTGGGGTTTAATTATTGTACTCGAAGAAAAAAAAATTTGGAAATGAATCGAAAAAATGCAGTTCACGTATATAAAGTTGAACATTTCAATTCTCGGCTGATGAATCAGGTGTGGCTGCATAGGCTCGGTTGAGATTACTTTTGTGGGCGGATCTCGTTCTGTCAGAGCCTCCAGAAAGGCACTCAGGTAAGAAAGTCAGATCCGTCTTGGCGAGTTCGTGCGTCCTTTTCATCCGCGAAGATCGCCTTCCGCGCTCTTCGTCGGGACGAGTTTGATTTAAATTGGACCAGGAATCACAAAATACGAATCTAATCATCGGCGCTAATGTAGCCTGAAAATATTAGGTAGTTTATATTTTAAGCCTCTCATGGGCGCTTATTTTGTTCCCTTGCCATGGGAACAATCGTAACAAAGTTACAGGTTTTTGGATAAAGCGTGGAACAAGAAATAAAATTTACTTGATTGTTAATTCGTATGATAAAGTTTTTCAAAGTTCTTCACGTGAGTTCAAGGAGATATATTGAAAACAAAAATCGCTAAAATTTGAATACAAAATTTGCAACCCCGGAGGATAGAATAAAAAATTTATTCGATTTGCATGCTCATCGTCTAAATCCCCAGTACCAAATCGAGACTGATTGAAATGAAAGGGAATGGAGTACGGATCCTACGTTTTCACTTGGCTAACCGGTTCATTCTTTCGGCTAGGTCAGTGATCAAAAATTAACCCGTCCATGAAATTCCGCACTTTCAATTTCAACCAAAGAACGCCATAAAAAAATTGATGCGAGAACCTGGGTCATTTGAATTCCTCAAAAAAATATCAATACCAAAAAAAAAAGTTTTTCGCCAAAAAAAGTTGATTTAACCGCCCGAATCGCTTACTCGCACAGAAAACCAAGCCAGGAAAAGCGGCGCCACTTCTGATCCGAGAGATCGCGATGATGGCGCGCCATCTATAATTATATCATTGTTTCAAATTGCTCAACGTCCACTAGTGCAAGCTGAATGGCCGTTAATTCGGCCAGTTCGACGCCGTTACCGATAATTTTTCTTTCTTTTGGACCGAGGTTATCATTACGAATTGACATTGATACACTCGATGCCATAAAAAAGAATATACCTTAAGTACAGCAGTACATACAAACTAACAATATGTTTATATGCTTCTGATACTCCATTTAAGAAAGGAAACACTTCTTCCAGCGTAGCAAAGCACTCTTTATAAGCAATAATGTTGCACTAAATTTTTTGCGAAGAATTTTTATCGATCTCTGATGCGAAAAACTGATCATGTTTTGTGTTACAAAAATCTGGGAATCTGAATCAGTACCATTGTCCAGGTGAGAAAGCTATACAATTTTTCGCACGCAAACGGTACGCCAATGGACTGCCTGGTGGTCCCATTTGACGCGCTGTACTGTGTAGCCGCGGCACGAACGGCGGCCTTTTTTTGCCGCCAACAACTTATCCATGATTAAACGAGCGTTCGATTCCCCAAGCTGCACACGTCAGTTTTACTTTCTCCGACGCCAGGAAATATCTGTATATGGGCTATAGGGTGGCCATCGGACTCGCGAATTTTTTCGAACGGGTTCGCGTTTTCGGGATTGTTAAGACTAGGCGGGGCTAAGGGTTGGAGGGAGAGAAGATTCTGAAAACGAGTCGCGAAAAGAGTGCAGCTGCTGGTGCCAACTGGAACAAAACTATGGCGAACGTGAAAAAAAAAATGAACCGAAAAAAATAGTTTCAAAACTGTTTTGATACCTTGACAAACTATATGTATATTGAAGAACACAAAACTATTAATTAATATCACCTAAATTTTAAATATTTATATAATATGTTGATTAATGATATGCTAATAATCCAACGTCTTAAAAAATTGGAAAAAAAAAGTATAATAATTTATAAATACAAGTAACAAATATCAAAATTTCTATTGGATCAGCAACATGCTAAACATTGTATATAGCAAGGTCACAAAAGCGCAGCCGTTTCGTATGTTAGGATGTCCATAAATTTTGTCGACAAAATTTACAGTCGAAAAGTGAGGATTGATTTAAAGCGGCGCACATGAACTCAAGAGGTTGGGATCTGCAAAAAAATACACGAGCAAACCCGAGTCGGTGTGTGTTGTATACGTATAGATTGTATAAATAATGCAAAAAGTCATAACGTCAAAAAGGTATCCGCGAGGTCGACTTGACACCGCGTTTGGGTATCGCTATACTGGATGAGCTCGATGCTTTGATTGACGGGCAACGTTGTTCCAAACTCGACGGCACGCGAACAGAGCAAACTCGGCAAGCCAATCTTCTTCAACAGTGAGCCGTATTATTGCTGCTAGTAGACGTATAGCTTTGCTGTTGGTGCCAGCACGTACAATAGCTGCGGATAAACCTAGGATGAGAAACTTGAACAGGTCTCTAGAAGCGGAGTGATAACATATGAATACTCAACTCACAAAAAAACACCACAAAATGAGGGCAATTGCTAGTTTTTTAATTAACAATTAAAAAATGCTCAAAATTATTATCATAAAGTAAAAATTAATTTTTATCACGTAAAAGAATAATGTATTATTTATTGTTATATGGTCTGAATCAAATAAAAAATAATCAAATCATCATACTCAGTGGATTGGACTTGGTTCAGTTTTAATTTCTTGTTCGTATAAGTAAATAATTTGTTTATTTATACTGAATTTATTAATTCTAAACTTATGTATGAATACAATCATAAGTAATTGGCAGTTTGCTACAAGTTTCGATTGCATGATGTTAATTTTTTTTTTCATCTACTATTATCACAAGTTCAACTTTCCAAAAATATACATGAACTTTCGAGGTGAATCAGAAACAATGAGTATCAAAATTAGTAAATTTCGTAAGCCTTTGTCAAGTGGAAATGGTATAGAGGCAATAAAATACTCGAAAGTTCTAACTGTTCTAATAACAACGAGCGAAAAGGATTGCCGCTTAGGTATATAACAGCGGGTCTCGTGCGTCTGATGTTTAATTAGCGTATGTAACGAGTTGAAGTGGTTGGCGTGCGCACGAAACCCTTTGCTCGGAACGGGGTGCAATATTTGTGCCAAACTTGGCAAGCACGTAAAAATGCGCCTTCGAGATGCTACTCGACGGGCCGTAACTTTGCAACGTCATGGTGTCAAATTGACATCCGCGAGATCGCATGACCGCGTGTCAAATGGCGATTGACATTGCGCATTACTGGCAATCGTTTTCCTTTGTTTCGTAGGTTAGAGAGTGATGGTCGATGTTGAATCCGCGATTTTTATTTTCTAGCGTAGGTCTGAGCACTGCGCCGGACAGGGAGCGAATCGCGGCGCTGTTTAGACAGCGCTTGTCGTTGTCACAGGACATATAACTTCGCTCATATATGATATATCAACTGCTCGCACCCAGATTATGTGTTGTATACAGGCTCGTACAGATTGCTAAGATTACGTCACTGCCACAGGGTAACGTTTCACATATACCATATGTCAAAATGGCCGTCCCTGCACAAGTGGCCGCACGCACGAGGGCCGTCCCTAACGTTTGATTACTCACAATTTAACTAACATTACATTGATTCGACCTGAAAACTAACTGCTGGAGTTACAAATGAAGTGTAGAGCATGTTTCGAGTGATATGAGCGACTTAAAAACTGTAAAAAGTTTCATTTAAAAAATTTGTTTCTTTGCCTTTTGTCCTTTTCCTAACTTTTGTCTAACTTTTTTTGCTTTTTTTGACCAAAAATGTTTGAAAAATGAAAAAAAAACTCAAAAACAAAGGTTCAATTTTTACTGCGTTGTATTTGAATGAAACCGTATGATGGAATAATCAGATCAAACAATTTTCCGATATTACAGTGCCTTTTGAATCATTTATTGTGTTGTGTGTTCTGAAATTAAAAATATACTTGAAATGATTGAATCCTTTCATGAAGTGAATTATGAAGTAGAAAAATTAAAACTGTCGAATTTAATAAAATTACGTTTATAATATTTAAAAGTTGCACTGAAAGAAATTTATTTAAATTTTTTTTTTTTTTTCATCTTTTTAAATTATCTCAATCGACTCTGACGATTGATAAATTTATTTATCATTTAAACAACAAAAGTAGAACATTTTCACTCATAAAACATAGTTTGAAATTTGTAACAAAGCAAACAAATTTGATAAACGTTTATTGCCAAAGAATATCTTTGTTGCTTTGTGTTATATTTGTAATTACAGATAACTATATATCCACCACAGCGGAACTTGGAAAGTATTGCGCAGCGCGACAAAAGACCGCAAAATAGAGCGGACTCTGTCGGGTGATGTTTTTTGCTCTCTAACGCGAACACGTTCACCGATTGGCATTCGCGACTTCAATATGAATGCGCCGATTCAGATGAAGAAGTATGGACAGCCTATTGGATATTCGATTGCCAATTTACGCTTGAGTAAGATGCAAGTCACTGCATCAGCGCGTGTCGACGTGTTTCGATCGCGGCAATCAATCGACCGGACCGACAAAAACGCCAATAACGTGGCAAAAAAACGCGCAGCCGAGATTGGCGCTCGGCAGCGCATCCAATCTGATTCCGGGTAGAATCGCAGCACCAGACAAGTGTGACGAGGATGCTAAGGGTTACGAGCGGGGGATTGTCTTTGAGAGTTTGCTAGGGAGAGAATCCGAGGGTCGTCGTACCCCAGCTGCCCTTATGTGGGTCACTATCACGCTCGCAAAACAATCGATTTTTTTTCTCTCTACAACCTCGTTAGCGCTGCCAAGATTACAAATACAATTTCAGCAAACACATTTTTACCTAAAAAAACGTTTTTTTTTTTCTTAAGATTTTTGTCTGAGATAATATTTTTTGTTTCATTTTTTATCTTTGTATTATTATTATTTCTTTTAAATACAGCGTTGGAGTTTGCTGTAGACTTTAATTGAAACCCAGTGATTATACAATCAACGGTAAAGACACATACAAAACGTTATTCACGAGGCCAGGAAAAGCAACGCGAGTGCTTGTTCGATTTATATTTCGAGTCTTTCATCGGACGTCACGAGTATCAAAGCGAACCGGTAGCCGGCTTGAAGGAACGTATAATGAGAAACAGATATTGAATTTTCATGCTTCGCAGTGAGCAAAGAAAATGTACGAGCCTAAAGGGCGATTGGCATTAAAAACGAAAATGCGAAAGGGCGCTGCGAAACGGGAGCCTGGCGCCATTGCAAGACAATGCACGACCCAATGACTTGCATTTGTATCTCTCGCCAGTCCGTGATTACGAATCCTTCAACCATCTTTTTCTCTCCTTTCTTATCCTTCGCTCCAGCCAGCCTCCTTTGGAACCCTCAAACTCTGACGAAGCCGCGCGCAGAGGTTCCCATCGTGCTTCGGAGCGATCGTGACGACGCTTCATCCGACTGCTGGAATTAAAGAAAAAGACGCCGAACAAGTATACCCTCCGCTTGTAACGTTGTTTACAACGCGAGATTTGATTGGAATTTTTCAAGTATTGAAAAGGTCCCGGAAATGTTTATCGGCTTCCAAAGGGATAAGATTTTAATTAACAGGATTTTTCCTTCCAGAATATCCTTAGAATTTAATTATGAAAAGAAGAATTTTCAAAAGATTTTTCATCGGAGATTGTTGAGGAGAATATTTTTAGGTTTGTCTTCCCTATTTCTATGCATTGTTTAATGTACTGGAAAATTTTTAATTAGCTAAGACTGTAAACGATATTATCGAACCCTGCTTTTTTTGTTATTTTTTATTGAATTTGCTAATATTTAAATTGATGGTAAATATTTATATATTAATATTTAAAGTATTATATCAACTAGGTATCATTTCTATATTTCTATATAACAAATTATATTATGGAAATCAAATTACTTTATATTGGTCGTGCTTTTATGAAATTTGCAATTAAAATTTCTCTCCATCGCAAAGTTTTCTTGCAAATAATCACGATTTTAATGTATTAATAGCGCTCTTTCGCATCAAGAGTTATAACAACATTATTGTTTTGACGGAAATTACATGTCATGTGTGTACATGCGATATTATCAGCTAAAGTATATTAAAAATAGAAGAAACTGAATGCAATTTTCATATTAAATACACATAAACCCAGCAATTTTTATAAAATATGTATCATGAGCAATTATTTGATCATGAATAAATTTTTCATTTGACTCTAAGTGTTGAAATCTTTTTGAAATCCAGTTGTTTATAAAAGTTGATCGAGTGAAAACTAAACATTCTTTAATTTATCTCAAAAAATCTCGAGTACAAATTGTTCCATCTTATTTTGATCAAATGATGAAAAAGATCAATAATTGATGCATGTTGATTATCTTTTTTAGATCAGATTTTGAAAATAAGACAGTTTTAGATACTCTATAGATGGAAAATTGATTTAAATAAAACTATTTTTAATTTGAAGTATTTCTGATTTTAAGGATGACTTTTAAAAAAATATTACATTTTTATTAAGCTTCTGTCAAATTTCATTATATAAGGTCTTATATAAGTCTCATTTGGATCAATTTTCAATAGATAAAAATTCGATAAAAAATTGGTACGCATATGTGTCAAAATTTATTTCCTCTAAAAATATGAAAGTTTGCAAATTTTTTAAGCCCATTAACTGCGGTGAAAAACATGATCTTTTACACAGATCACCTTTGTATATCTCTATCAGTGACTTCTTAACTTGAAGACAAGGCGTCGAAACGTGATGTCTGGCGTTATCACAAATTCAATCACTGTCTTCAAAGCGCCGTTAAATATATCATCCAAACAAAAAATACAGGAACAATGATACGTCTTGCAAAAGGAAACAAAAGCTAGTGTGCACAGTCACCGTGAAAGATTTGTACGATAGAAATCTCTTGCGAGTCGAAAAAAAGAAAGCGAAAAAAAAACGCGCAAATACTTAACAGGGGAATAATCAGCGAGTTGGGGTTTATCCTTCTCGTTTGTCTTTGCATTAATTACCAAGAATTAAGAGCACGCTTGGCACGGCAGGGCGACCGGATTATACTGACTTTGTTATTACTTGTTGCAGATTATTAATTACCAAGAATTATGAGAGAGGGTTGGGCAATCGCGGCGCGCGCCAAGAAGAAAGAAGCCTTCAGATTTGTGTTTTCAATTAATTTTCTTGAATTAAGAACGATTGTGAGGAATTATTGTGGGAGTTGCTGAACAATACGCGCGCTCACTCCCCCCTCTTCCGCTAATCGATAATATCGTCCGGAGTTCAGATTTATTTTTATCGAATCGCAACATGGATTTCATACCTCCTGCCTCTTCCAAACATTTGATATACACATGAAAAATAACATAAAAATATTGAATGCGAAAAAAAGAAAAAATTAAAATGAAATACTTGATTGTGAGAAAATATAATGTTTGGAATTATGGAGATATATTGCCGATATGAGCAGCTTCTCGGGTAGAAAAAAATATGAGACGAGATTGAAATAAATATGATCGCGCGGATGCACAAACAAGATGAGCAGGATGTAACTACTCGGCTGCTGTAAAGTACGTGTATCTGTATCAAAAAAAGCACGTGCAACAAAAGAAACATATCAGCCCTTAGAAAAATATTGTGCGTGCAGTAGCACCGCCGACGGGCCGGCGAAAAAAAGCAGCGATGCCAGCTGCCGTTACCGAAGCTGATACAATTGTCGTACAAAAGACTGGGCCTGCGAGCACTCCCGCCGCAATGCATCTCAAAAGTTATGACAGTTTCAAGACCAACAAAAGATGGGGCTAATAAGTGTGTCCGATTAATTTCGTTCTTGTTTATACAAACATTTGTTTCATTTTATCAATCAGAAAATAACAGAGGAATTGAAAATTACTTCCTGCAAATTGGAATCTATTTTCGAATTTCAATTTATATTCTGTGAATTCATTTTCTCATTCACCTATAAAAATCGCTCTATAAATTCAAATAATTGAGTAAAAAATTTTACTTTTTGCAAAAAACTGCACTCATTTAGAGTGAAACTTCTGTTAAACTTTTACTTGTCTAAATTTGGCAAGCAAAAAAAATGTAAGTTTTTTATTTACATTTGTTTAAAAATTTGAAACTCGAATTTTGTAGTGAGAAAAGAAACGCGAATAGAACAGGAAACGCGTCAGAGGTTTATCAAAGTTTGATCAACAGCGGACAGTTTTATTTGTGCGATTGCTAAATTTAGCGACGAGTATCTCCGCGAGATTAACCAGAGTTGATGACTGTTAGAGATAAGTATTTATTGCGTGAAATAGCATAAAATGATAGCATCGCCGACCCCGCCGCACACATAATAGCGCGGCTCTCTAAGCTCATAATGAACGAGACATGGAAAAAGGTAATAACGTGGTTGGATTCTAATGAGATGGGTCAATTATATATTAATCAATTATCTTTCGCCAAGTTAGTAAGTGAATGATTACGACGTCCGACTGACATCAATGTCTCTAATTGGGAAAATCACAACGAGAAGACTATCAGGGGGAGGGACCGCCACTTCCGCTCCCTCATCGTCGAAAAATTTTCTTGGCTCCCGCGAAACCATGCAGACTGCGTGGGAGCTGGCCCACGGCCCTGGACTCCATTTTCTATGCTTTATTAGTCGTTTAATTATGAAATTGCGCTTAGATTAATTGGCTCCCGTAATGGCTCGAACAATGCGCTGACACATAAGGAGAGTTGGGAATTATTAAATTTCGTTTCCCCTCGAACAACAAAAATTGACAGTTACTTACTACGGCATGCAAAATCCGTTAAGGCAAAGTTCGTCAGCATCGCGCATCGCTGGCGCGCATATTGGCATCACAGTTTTGCAAGAAAGGATGGTAGGATGTTTCAAAATTTCGCGTTCGCAAGGGACACGGAATTGTTATAGCGTAAGGCACACAGGCGGCGCCAGAGCGTTGGAAACCGCAAGAAAAAGCGTCTGAATTATCGCTGCGGTTGCGATTGCACGCACAGCCGTTGTTGTAGGCGGCGTGGCGGCGAATGAAATGGCCACTGGTTACATTATCAGAATGTAACGATGCGATCGGACCGCACACGAGGGCACCGCCGCAGCCACTTTATCATGCGATTTTTCGTCGCGCGATATCTCTGCCGATCGATACAGCGCCAATTATTTTCCGGCCTGCCTGTTCCGCTATCTGCCATCTAACCTCTTGGCAGGATACGTATCTATCTGAGAGTGTTAATGTATAAACGCTGAAATGGATTTCACCGCAAGGTAAGCCTTTGAATATGAAACCAGGCTGTATATATTTTCCCTCAATGGATCAGGGCAACGGAGAGATGAAATAACGCCGCGTCTCGCTCTCGGAGGACCCGCACGAGCCGACGGCTCGGCGAGTTCTGTTCTGTAACTGTGACTTGGGATTATTTGGCTTTCCTATCCCTGCAAAATCCGTCCTCGTTTCAACTGTCGTCCGTCTCTGTTTCTCGTTCTCGCTTCGGCCGTCGTTTCTTCCTCCTTTCTCTCGTTCTGTCGCGCTGAATCCGTTTCCGTTGTGACTGCCGCTGCGCAACGCCGTCCACCGCTAAAGAATTGTCCCGCCAGGGACCTTCGGAGTGCCGCGAAACTGATCCCGCGTGCAAAAAAACTCAACAACAAGAGGGTTTACCGGGGAGACTCGAATCAGACCGCGATCCGTTTGCAATTCTTCCAGTCGGGATGGCGTCTGAAGCTGGGGACACAAGGGGATCCACCACGGCAGAAGGACAAAATTTTCACAGCGCGGTCCCCTCGTTTCGTTTACCATTCCATTTCGTCTGTAGTCTGTCGCGTGGGTGGGGTAAGCTTGTACTACAACCGAGCTCTACCGGTGGGGCTGATTCATTCAGAGAAACGGCTCTGAAAGAGACACCACCTGTTGGCGCGAGCCCCACTTGACAATCCTAGAAACGTGAAACACGTGCACAATCTCTCTTGTTGCTTCCAGCATTTGACTCTATGAAAGCGAATCAACGTTCTCTGAAACACGACGACGAGTGGGAATTTAACTTTTTTTTGTTCTGGTTTTGTAAATTGTATCAGCACACTAATCTGCGTGAGTTGGTGCGGTCACTAAATAACTAGCGATCAAAATGAAGACATCGCTATGTTGAAACGCGTTCCAATCGAGTTGTTGCCAATATAAACAAAGAGTCGCGGCATCTGACTCGCTTGAGTGCACCGTACGCACGCAGGCTTAATTTTATCACCGGTTGATCTGGTGTCCGGTTTCACTCACCGGTCCGATGGAAAATTGATATAGAAAGTGCGCGCGGAAACGCGAAAGCAGGGAGGAAAATCGATTTTTGCCATTCGAAGAGGAGGAAATCTGTTCCAGTTAACGTCGGTGTGTTTGTTTTGATGCAACTGAATTCTTTAGTGCAGTGTCAAAAACGTTGCTTTGCATGAAAGCCAGATGAATGAAGCGTTGACAGCATTGAGGGTATATCAGAAGGAACGATCTCAAAGATTTAGTGAACGTATAACGTGGGGGAAGACAGCGGCGAAGTAGCCGAAGGTGTTCGCAAAGCCGTCAAGACAATTAAAGTATAATTCGACCCCCCGTGCCAAGACAAAGTGCTAGCCAGAGGCGACACTGTTATTAATGCACGCGCGAATTCGAGCTTCTGTGGGCAGCCTGACCGTCAGGGTAAGGTGTAGTTTATACACGGTGAGTGGCTGCCATCTAGGCGATCTCAAGGGAATGGTCAAACGTCTTCACATCGAGTACCAATCGCGAGATCCTACGAGCTTGAGATCTAGCGTGATCACCAGAGGTTACACCGAGCGGGTAAACTTGTTCTCCGGACTACTAGTCACGATTGTTGCTGATCGCGATCGGCGCCTATCCCCCCGGCAATCGTAGCGCCGTCAAAAATGCCGCGTAGAATTCACTTCATCATATAGTGTAAACATGGATTTTCTCTGATGAAGAAGGAAGAGAGTCAGGGTGGATAGGGCATCAAATTAAAATGTGAGAAAACCCTGACGATCGCTGCTGTAGTGATATTGTAACGTCGTGAGAAAAATGCAATTAAATGATTAATTCTCATTTAAATGTACCGCAGTTGTGGGAAATATTGAAATGGAGTATTTTCTATGGTGTGCCTTAGGCGGAAAATGGTTAGAGATTAGGTGAACAATGGAACAACAATGTAGGACAAAAGTGAAGTTGGAAGACAAGCCGAATTGGTATAGGAAGTTTTGAGGAAAACTCGTCAGTCAAGGGCACTCATAGGTGCTTGACCAGAACCCAACTGGACAAATGATTTGCCAAATCTCAACTGGAAACAGTTGCGAATGATATAGCAAGACTCATGACTACTTAACTAAACACTGCTTAACAAAATGCATAAAGTTCCCTGGGTTTAACATGGCCACCGGTGGAACAATGATGTAACATAGTTTGACTGGGCCTGACAATTATTGCCGCGAACCTAGCACTTTAATATGAGGAATGCGCGCTTAATAGTACAATGGAAAACGGTCTAAATGCTCTGTAGAGTCTCACTGATTCAGTGAACAGCTCGCCTACTTTATTTTTGTATTTTTCAAGTTAGAAGACTTCAGAAAAATTGTGACTTATATGAAAAGCAAACATTTGTTTATAGATGGTTCAAGGCTAAACCTTGTAAGGACCATAAAAACTAACCTGGCAGTGGTGCAGTCTCTGTAGAGGACATCAAAGTCTTTGCAGCTAAGGAGTTTGCAACGGTTCACTCCCGGTTGGATAGCCCCGAGACCCCGAAGAATTCTGACCTGCTCGACGTTGCACACAAGTGGAACAATATCGAGTCTCTTCAACTTGGTGTAAACCGTGTGCAGGCCTCCCACAAGATGCTTGAGAAACAGTTCGAACGCCTGGGGTAGGCAGAGCATCGTGTCACCATTGATGATGAAGGCAGCGACTTTTTGACCACGGTAGTCGACGAGTTTACACTCGTTCGCAGTCGGATCGCTGGAGCTGATGGGTGGCGGGCTGTTGTAAGACCTCGGTGGCATGACAGCATGATGGGCAGCCATGAGTTCCAACGGGGAGCCATGGTGGGCGCTTAGCATGCCGCCCAACTGTCCCAGCAGACCTAAGCCCGGGGGCGGCAGGCCCGGCATTCTCGGGACCATACCTGGAGGAGCACCTGGGCCCCCTGTGGCGGACAACGGAGACGGGCTCAACGGCAAACCCTGCGGGGGCGAGCCCCGGGACGGCGAACCCGGCGTGGGCACGGTTCGGTGTTGCTGGTGTTCACGGATCTGGTCCCTGGGATGAGGCTGTTGGTGGGCGTTCGGGGTCTGGTGTAACTGCTGGGGTGGACTGTGGGGATGATTTTTCGGACTGGCGGTAACCGGGCTGGCGCGACTGCTGTGGTCAGACGAGCTATCCATCGCTCCAGGTGCTGCGGATCCAGAAGCTATATCTAGACGTAACAACAGAGAGCGAGGTGGAGAGAAAAAAAACGCTCAGACGATATCGGTCTCAACGGGCAAGATCACGAAAACACACGGACATGGTACCGGGGGTTGGCATGCGCGAAACAATATCACGATCGTCACTGACGGTGTCGCACTTGAAGTGTCGGCTGTTGCCAATTGTCACTGTCACTGGTTGATGGCCAACTCACTACTTCACTCCGCGAATTCGCGACTGGGTCTGCAGTCCATGGCTAAACGAGCGCAGTTCAGTTAAAGGAAGCGCGTTGCACTGGTGACGGAAAACCCGGGATCGCGCGACGGCAACCGTTACGCGCACCGCGGAACGTCAAAACTACGAGAGCAGCTACGGCATTTACTGTAACAACTCGCAGGGACGCGCGTTGTTCCTTCTCAAAGTGGCAAGCGCTCTCTTAGTCGAGTCGGGAATATTTCCTCCCTACCCAGTCACAGATGTAATAAATAAAAACATGAGTGGGAATTGGCTGCTGGTGGGGATGAAAGGCGGCTCGTGCGCGCACGCGGCCTGCCGGTTGGTGGAGTGTCGGCGGGGCCTAGCCGCGCGAGTGGCCGGTGCGAGCGCGTCGTTGACGCCCCAGGAACCAGCCGCCCCCGTTGCCCCCACCCCGAGGCTGCCAGCGACGATTCACAGACGCACAACCGAAGACTGAAAGCCACCGGGCCGAGCGAGCTGAGGTGGGGTTTTCTTCTTTTTCCTCACGACTTCTCTTTTCTCGTCTCGTTTCGTCTTCTGCCCTCCTTCTTCGCCGCTTGCCTCCCCGCCCCTGCCGCCTCACACCCCACGCCTCCTCCTACGACCGCTTCTCTCTGTCTCCTGCAAGCGAAGAATGTCGCCGAATCGATCGCTCGCGAGAGCACTCGGATCCAGGGGGGACATCCACCATATTCGCCATCGGCATTACACGCGCGCACTCATTTCTTCCGTACCCTCCACCCCCTACCTTTTCTTCTCTCTCTCTTACATCCAACCGCCTCCACCCCCGCTCCCACTCCGCGCTTCAACAGTTCCTGGGTACTAGCTGTACTTGATATCTTTGTACGGCTTCGCGTCGAGCTTGTATACGTGCCGCGATGAATTCTTAGCCGCAAAACTTCTTCGTGCGATCTCTGTATCGCGAAATCGTTCGCTAAACCTTCTCTCTCTCTCTCTCTCTGTCTCTGATGTAATACAGTGGTACTCGCAGAATATTCCTCATCGATAGCCGCACCATCCTGCATGCCGCGAATTCATAAACGATACGTGCTGTCTTTTCTAAAGAGAAGCCGCACTGTCTTTATTATCCTCTTGCAAATCGAGTTGCATTTTCTGCTAAAAGTTTGTACATTGTATACGGCAACAATAATGAGAAGCATTTCAGCACTTTTTTTCCAGCACAGTAAACATTTTGTACTGAATTGAATCTCGTTTTTTTTTGTTTTGTTTACGGTTCTTTTGTATTGTGAGTGAATTAAAAAAGAATGGAATGTTTGAATGATAATAATAATGAAATGCAGTTCTTTTTTTGTCATTTTAAATCGAAAATTTTACGAGTATTCTGCGCAACATATACCAGCAGTCGTAAAAAATGTGTGCGTATATAGATGGCATATCACACATGAAACATAAACATACAAGCGTTTATGTTTCGGTCAATTTATTCTAACAATAATTTTATGATAACACACATCTCATATTCAACATCGGTATGCAGCAGTTTGCGGTAATCGAAAAAAATGATGCTCGACGGTGGAAGACTCGGGGGCTTATTATGCAAATTGCATGTAAAAAATGAAACTTGAAAAAAACTGCGGCGAATAATTACCACGACCGCGCGTAACACACGTTGGGCCGAAAAAAAAACTTTGTACTTGATTAACAATTCGTCCAACTTACAAAGAGACTTTTATCTCTCTCGCATATACGACGGTGAAACGCGCGTGTGAAACAAATATTGATATTGTACATATATTATTGTTGGAAAAGTTGTTCCAACAGTGAAAGTGCCAATTATAGATTTTAGCAAAGAGTTATAAAACAACGTAAATTTCAATTTAGAGATAACAAATGTCAAACCATTATTATATTTTTTGTACCTTATAATCTCTGATAAGTATTTCTTACTTGTAAATATTGAAAATTCGTTAACATTACATTGTATCAAAAGAAACAAGACCGAAAGTAATTTTTAATTAATTAAAGTAAGTTAAGATAGATACATTTCATAAAATTGTTACGGTCAAGACTGATAATAAAAATGAAAAATAACAAGCGACAGGAAGAAACTGCTCGGGCGCCTCGATTATCTTGTCATAGACCTTTTGAAGAAGGTACCCTGATATAAGAGGGGAAGGGGCGCGAAGGGGGCTTCGACGATCACCCCTCATCTGCCCTCATTGGCCCGCTGACCCAGATTCATCCAGCGGAGGGTCCCTCCGTGCCGGCTTGTTATGTGCATATAGCCACTAATACACACGTTATACACAGCTGATCCCTTGACCTCGTGCAACCCCGGAAAAATAAGAACCCTTGGTCAACGACATTTGTCCAAAAGACCTCTAATACGCATCACCCCGAAGAAAACATTCGCAACCTCAAAGTTTCCGTCACTTTTCTGCAATTCAAAACCAGTGATCGGAAACTTTGTTTGGGGATCAACAGATCCATTGAAATGAGAATCTTTTATATTGGAACAATAAAAGATGTTTCCTATAGTATATATTTAAAAACGGACAGCTCTTTAATCTTAGGTTTGTATAATATTTTTTTCATTTGCACTTATTAACTAATATTTTCAATTTGCATCAAAATATAGAAAACAATTTAATTATAATATTCCTGACAATTAAATCAGTGCAATTTTTTATTGTAGCAGAAAAAATCACAGCAAATTTGAGCAAAACCACGCGGTGCAATAAATCTGCAGGGCTCATTCCGCGTAGATGGACATGTGACACAAGAGAAGTACACAGATAAATCTTTTGGCAATGACGAAGTGGCGCGCAGCCCTTGTCGGTCATTATTTTTCTCTTTCATTATTACGCCGGGCAATGGTTCTGGCTTATTCGGTTAAAAACAACAGGCAAACGCTCATGGCGACCAAACAATGCGGATCACGCGACAGCTTGACTGGGAAACGCCAGTTTTATACCGGGCGTATAAAACACCATTAAAAGTGTTGGAAAAACAACAGAGAAAAACGCACACTCGACGCTTTTCCGTTCAGAGTCACGCGGTTATAGGTTAAAGATGGAGCAACACATTTTCAGACGTATTTTTTTCAGTCATCGGCCGTGCACTTTTTCGCACGTCTGACGTCATCCCTCACTTTTGCATACAGTTTTCTCGCGAGATTTCAAGCGCAAATTATCTACCGCTAGGCCAGATTCGCGCTATTCAGAAAAGACTGCACAAGAAGAATAAACAATGAAAAATTATATTTTGTTTTTTTTATAAGAATATGAGGGTTTTTTGTTTCATTATACACACCTTGTCTTAAAAAATGCATAAACAAACTGATGCTAAATTTATTACACAATTTTTATGCAAAACAAAGAAACGATTTTAATTACATCTTTTCTTATATTTTAATAATGCTGAATTAATTATGTTATAAAATTGGTAATTCAATCTTATAATTATATTTCTGAAAATTATATAGTTAAAACAAAAATTGTTTTTCGAAAAATAAACAGATGATTCTGATGTTATAAGGAAATCATGAGCATAGACAATTGTAAACGAATTATTGCGTTACATCACTATCATCGGCTTAAAATGATGAGTGTTGCGTTTCGTCAAACACGAAAAAAAAATCATAACTAATTTATCGTTTTATGCGACGTAACAAAGAAAACATGGTGGAAGTTAATGGGTTAATGTAGTAAGCGACATAACGAATTTTTAATGTTGATAATTGCGGTCAATATCGACATCATACTTGAAATGGCTTTCCGGTCTTTCGCATGTCATACACTAAAATGGGTTTTCATTTTTTTGTGCAATACACAATTATATAAAGCGAAGAATCCTATTACTTTTCAGATGAAATAAAATTATGATGTCACGGATCTCTAACTTTAATTCTAATTTATAAAGTTGAAACATGAACGAAAAATATTTTTGCACAAAGCAAAAACTGGAGTAACATTTATTCAATTATCAAATACCCATGATGAACATTTTCAAAATCATTTTCCCCGTCGCTTTAAAGTTGGTAACTTTATTATACGTCTCATTAATCCGAAATAGAGCTGATGTAAAATTTGACCGCAAATTCACTTCAGGTGGAAGCATATTTGTTTCATGATTTGCAACGCGCACCATGGAATTAAACAACTGGAAAAAAAAACTGTCCACTGAGAAGCAAAATGTTACGAAAACAATGCACAAATTAGACCGTATAATTTGATGTTTCCGAAACAATTTTCAAGAAAAAAATAAATAAATAAATGAAACGTTTTTAAAATAAATGGTAAAAGTTTGAAGTCGTGGAATAGTGGAATCGGCATAAAATATGTCATGATTAAAAAAAACCTATGAAAAGGTCGCGTTTTCCAGATTGGCTTTATTTTTGTTTGAAACTCACTGAAACTGCAGCGGATTCAGCTCACCGAATAAATAAACCCTGCGAAGAGAATCCTCACAGCGAGTGACAAACAAAGCCATCGTTCATTAGGCACGAAGGAAAGTGCAGTCATTGACGTGAATGTACACATATGTGTACACGTATGCACATCAGCCAGCCAACGGCATTAGCTCCCCTAAAGTCTAACACCGTTATTAATTCCACTAATTGGGGATGACTCGTATCGGAGCAAATATATATGATGTGTGTGTACGTCACGCATAGGCTTTTCGACATACACCTAGTCGAGCATCTATATCTGAAGAATAGACGCCAAATGTGACACGCAAAAAGAAACATGAACGATTACTATAACCCAGTTCGCTCTCTTACTCAGATGCGAAAATCCACAGATTATACCAAACTATCTTTGGAACGAGGGGATTGTTTAAAATGTTGTTCATCTTTTGAACCTGAATTCTTATACATGGCAAAGGTAACTGAGTTTATAAAAAGTAAACAAGATGTATAGAAGTAATCATTACAATTTTCTAAAGAATGCGGTGTTTATCAAAAGCGCCAATTCCTTATCATCAATATTATTATAAACGCCGAATCGTTGTATCAAAAGTGCATAAGTTTATATATCATAAGCGCTGAAAAGAACTGTATCAAAAGCGCCGATTTAAATTAATTTAATTTCTTAAATCAAACTTCGATCCTTCCATATTCCTGTCATTAGAATATTTGTATCAGGAGACACGGCAGTGTCTCTGGCCAAGTATGTAAGCCAGAGCCACTGCAGTCTCCTTATCACGTGACAGGAAATAACACTTTTCGACCTATCGAAAAAAGGTCTTTTCTTTTTTGTTATTCCATTTTTTATGTATTCGGCGCTTTTGATTTACCCCCCAAAAACTGTAATTAGCGCATTTGATTGACAGCCAATGGCATTTTTTTCAAAATTGACCAAACTAATCTTTTAAAATAAAGAAAACACGGACAAAATAACGAGGATTTCAATTAAACTAGTTTGTCGATTGAAAAAGAAAGAATACATCTTCAATATAAAATTGTTATATGTTTATTTTAGTTTGAGTCGAAATAAAATTTCATAAGGTCATGAAATTCACAAAAACTAATTTTTTAAGTGAAATTTTAATGATACATACATGGTGTAGTATTAGAGTCATGAATCGAACGCACGTGACCTGGAACAACTTTAATACGAGCATTTATCGTATGTTTATCGCGCTTCGAACGGCAAATGCTTTTTTTGAGCTTGAGTTTGTTTTTAAATCTAATCCTGATCATTTATCGATTTCCTCGGATAAAAGTTGCTACAATTTTGTCAACAAATTTCGTTTTGGTATGAGCTCGTGAAATTTTTGAAATGGTCTTAAAAATTTGTAATGAATATATAGAAAATTTATTTCTTCTTTCTGGCCTTTTGTTCTTTTAACTCAAAATGACACAATTTACACAAAAAATGTTACTGTTTGTAATTGAAAAAAAAAACAAACAAATAAAACGACTTGATTCATATTGAATGTAAAAAATCAGTGAACAAAATTATATTTTATTTCTATTTTCACCGAAAAATTGGAATAGTTTTGCACTGCGCAGTTTGGATAAGAGAAAATTTCACTTTTTAAAAAAGATTGATTTTCAAATTTCCTTACTTTAAAATACTTTACTTCTCTTGAGTAAATTGATAACAAATGTTTTTTCCACTTTATCAATTAAACAATAAAAATAAAATTACAATTTGTTACAGTTAAGTGTAATCTTACTTTTAATTTACTGTGACTTAATTTTATTGATTATATACTTAAAAGACACTCTTAACATTTGAATAAGTAAAAACTGATTTGACGATTTAAACTTATTTTAATATAAGCCTAAATTTCCACTTATTCAAATTAAAAGAGAAAAATCTGAGTTGAGCAGTTTTTTGGGTCAAAAGACAAGTGGCTGTGAATTCATAACTTAATTGTATCATTACATTGGATCACTCAACTTGCGATTTCTCATGCGGGGAGCGAGAGTGAGCATTGGTGTGTTGCGCTTTTGAAACGCACTTTACGCACAACTAATAACCAATACGCCACGTGTTATTATAAATAGCCACTCGTTACGGACACGGCCATACTCGCGATGTCCATAATGGCGTGTTATCGGATAAATAAAATAGATAGTCGGATGAGAGGGTGCAACTCGATTACGCGCTGACATCCCTACAGCAGCGGCTGTTAGAAAATGCGTTTTCCTCGTTGCGCTCCGGCATATTTTTGTTTGCGCGCACAAACGCCATAAATATCATGCTTTCGCATTAAAAAGCACGCGAATTTTATGCGGCTGGTAGTTTACGCGCGCTCCACGCCGCATGCTAATGAAAAATATATTGCAAGCTTTGTAACGTATACCACTGATGATATTTCAATCACATTTATGTAGATTTTGGAATGTTTGCGCAGTGTTATTTTGTAACTTTTCATCAAACTGTGAAAGCTGCTCATGATTTTCAAATACTGAATAAATGCAGAATATTATCAAAATTCATCATTTTCGTAAACAACAAATTAAATAGAAGTAAAAAATTCTTTCGAATACCCCAATCACATCTTTCCAATTCTTTTCATTCATATATTACATGACAAGAAAATGATTAATAATCGAACTTCCGAGAATAACAATTTATTTTAATTCCATTTCGAATTAAAAATCATTTAATTTCATGCAAAAATTTAATCCAGCATACAACGTTTGTTAACTAATATTTTGCTTTCAGATTATCGATTATTTCATGAGTTAGCCACAACGCTGTCGGCCTCGAAAGTCGTCTCACCGATTCGTCGTCGGGGGGTGACAAAATGTATGTTTAACGACGGAGAGCTTTCGCCGTCCAAACTAAATACATGAGGAAGCTCATTTGAATACAAAACAATATCGGATGTATCCCGGATCACTTTATTCTGATGCTTCGTCCCTATTTTCTTGCACCTGAACCTGCATCCATCAGAAACAAGAATATTAAAATTTCATCTTGGATAAATAATCAAAAATTAATTTGCAACACGGCTGGGAAGAGGTTGCGATTCGCAAAATCGGGCATTCGCCCGGACAATACTTGGGCTCCCAAGTAGTGGCGAAAGACAATCACGTTGACACCGAATGATGGATGTCCTGCTACCCAAAACACCCCCCTTTACTTTTCCCACTGAAGCCCGGCGTGCATTGTAAATGCGAACTATTCGAAATATTAGAGCCAACGATTATCGGACGCTCCGTCATCGCGTTGACGCACCATAATCCTTTCAATGTTCTTGCACGTGAAACAAATTTGCATCCTGGCGAAGAAATCTCAATATGGCCGTTTTTCACGGTACGACGCATCATTTAAACGGGACATTATCGAAACAACAAACAAAACATATTCAACATTATTTCATGTTCATGATTTGCAATCCCTTTTCAATCATCACAATCATTAATTAAAATCTGATTTCAATCCTGCTCCGAATTTATTTCGAAAAAACTCCAATTAACTAATAAACTAATAGAACAGTAAAAAAAAAAGGATTAAACTTATGTAACCTAATTTTTCAAAACTGACTCAAATCGAATAACATTTTTGTTGCATTTTTCTAAAATTTGCCTTCTTTTTATAATCGTTGATTTTGATTTCGCTTTTATGTTTGGCATTTTTTTGTTTTGTCTGTTCTTCGTGTTTATTGAAAATTTATCATCAAGATTGAAACGATGTTCGTGAGATTGTTATTCCCGGTGCAAAAATAATCTGTATTCCTGTTACAATCGCACGCTCAAACTGAGGCGAGAAAGAACCGAGAAGGCAACCGACCAATTTTGAGCTCAGTTTGTCCGAAGATGATGGATCGCTCTTTTGTACCGGGTTGATGATACCCTCGCAGATGTATCCTGCACCGCACCCTTTTGCTCCATCCGAACCACTTGCCGGTGATTATCGATTAAATGCGTGCGCGTTCGGGCCTTGCCATCGAATTCTTTTAGCTAATGTTCCTCAATATAGGTTATCTATATGCACATAATTACAACTTAAAAATTTGGACTAAAAATGTGGAGCAGTTTCATCCAAATCTTATTGACGGAATGTTTCTCGTTCGCTTCGAAAATTTCGAATCAAAATTATACTACCGGTGAAATGTTTTTTTTGTTTGTTTTTTGTTTTATATAAATTGTTTTTGAAAGAGAGCAACATAAGAAAAAGAAAGATTTTAATAAGAGAGCAAACAGGGACAGGACGCGGTACAGGGCTGTTTTACGACATGCGACACAAGACATCACTTTGCCTCCTACTGCTATCTATATATAGTTCTTTATTACCGATGAGCATCTCTCATCCGTCCTCCCTGCGCAATCTCGCGAATTATTTATATAGACCGACATCGTATAAGCCATATACGCTTCCTTATATGTGACTCAACTTTGTGTTGCCGTGACTTGACAATGCGCGTAAAACCAGAATTATGTATACACCTGCAATGTGTGCACAGACTAGAACTAAAACTCAACGATCGATATGCCGAACAACTTTTTAACTTTGATGAAATTAAAGTCAAATACCCAATGCAAATTTGTAGTTTGCAAATCTTAACGTTTCATTTCCTTTGCTAAAACTGATACCTTTCTTATTTCAATTAGATGTTTCTCGTGCTTTTTTCAACTTTTATCGTACAGTACACGAAGTGGAACGAATGTTTCCACATCTGTCGTGTGGATTTTGCTTCTGTTCATACGACAACCGTACGAATTATCAACGATTAAATGTGTCTTATTTAATAATACTGATTAGATTACATTAAAAGCTTTGAAATTAATCTAAAGTGCGAGCATATGTTGCGGAGCCTGGGAACGATTTTTCAAATCGATATATAAATATACAAAATTTAATTCGTGTCTGAATAAAGGACTCCTAAATTCGACACGTTGATTCAATAAATACAAAATAATTACCAAAGTTTTATGTATTTAATAAATTCATTTTCGTATGCTTAAACAAACGGCGCTTTTTAAATGTTTCCGCGCGATATTTCGGTACACATCAGCAGAAAGTGGAGTACACAATTTCATTCAACGGATAATTGAAAATTAATTAAAACCAGTATAGTACAGTTCAATTTTTATCGACAAGTTATTTTAATAGTGAATGAACTCTTAAAGGAGAAAAAAATGGACAATTTGAACCACTATATAATTAATATTTATTTTATTGCAGTTATGATATATGAAATTAAGAATATTTAATTATTTTCAATTTATTTCCAATTAATAAAAATATCATAATTCGTTTGAAAGCAAGCTTTTTTGTATTTTTTAAAAATATATTTTACAAACAAAATTAAAAAAACGCTCGTTATTGTCAGTCTTGTTTACTTTGAATAAATAATGAAATGATGAAAAATTAATTATAAAATTGTTCACAAGAGTGCACCTCTATTTTGTATTGAAAATTCAATCAATTGTTTACCATACGCCAATAAATTTAATCTGTAGCTGATAAATTATCAGCAAATGATAAGAAGTAATTTTCAAAAAAATGATTTACATATAAATAAATTCATGTAAATTTATTTATTTATTTAACCATCTGTTTCAGATTTTGTTCAAACAATTTTTTGTGATTCCATTTCTTATCGACTGTAAGTACATATTTTTTGTCGTTAGTTCTAGCGCCACCTGTAAATAACAGAACTGACAGTTGTGACAGTGATTGCTTGACAAGCAGACCTGAAATTGATCAACAAACTAAAATTATTTCTATACAAAGTTATTTCCATGTCATTGATGAAATTTGACTTGAATTGGTCTAAAAATGTTTCGAGACGCTCCAAAATTGGTATTCGAAGATGCAGAAGCACCTTCAGCAGCGTTTTCAGCCTTTGTTCAGATGGAAGATTTGTTAGAAAAATTAAAGTTGTTGAATTACGATGTTGAATTCGTGCAGGGATTTAAAATGAAACCTATAAACAGGTAAGTGATTGCAAGACAAACATTTTAACAGACTGTTAACTAAAACCTTTTTTTAATCACATTTTTACCTCATATTTCAACTTCAATATGAAAAACAAATTTAATCAATAAATCACAACTTTGCGTTCCACGTTCACTTAGTAACAATTTAAAACAAACTAAGACGAATCGATTAGAAAGCTATGAATAAAAAAATTGTTCGCAATTTTATAAGTGATATTTTTATTAATTATAAATTTATTTTCCAGGCATTACTTTGCCCTTGCAACCAATCCTGGCGAACAGTTTTATACGTTTGTATCCTTAGCAGCTTGGCTGATACAGAAAGCAGGCAAAAATTTTGATCAGCCGCAGGAATCTGATGATCCGAATTCTGTTATATCGACCATTTTGGAGCACCTGCGCGGCATAAGCGTGACAGTTGAATTTCCACCGAATAAACTGAAGCCAGGAGCTGGGGAGCATGTCGTTTTCGTTTTGGATCACCTGGCTAATGAAGCCATCAAGGCTTCCAAGTTCAAATGGAAGAAGTAATGAGAAAATCAATAATAATTTTCTCCTTGTCTCAATTAAAGTAATTTTTCATTTTTTAAAATTGTTTGTTAATTGAAATTTTTGTTCAGAGCAAATATTCCACCTGATTTAAACGAGCCAGAACCAGAAATCGAAGAAGACGATGCAGAATTGATTTTGGAAAAAGTTGAGGAAGAGATGATGGCCGAGTTTGATGAGGACGAGGAAGATATTCTTCACGTTGATGATATCACAAAAATTTACAAAGACAATATGGTAATTCTTTTTCCGCGTCTTTTTAATTATTGGAAAAACATTCAACTTTTTTATAAAAGTAATTAAAAACAAATTATGTGTATCACAGGAGTTTGGTCAAAAGCACGAAAATATTTTAGAATCCAAAACCGATGCAGAAGAGTGGAAATTAGAACTGGAGAGAGTTATACCTCATTTGAAAGTAACAATAAAAACAGGTAATTATAAAACACGAAATGTACAGAATAAACATAACGGTATTTTTCTAAACATTTATTGAAAAAATTTTTGTATTCAGATCCTCGTGACTGGAGGTCGCATTTAGAACAGATGAAACAGCTTCACAGCAATCTGACTGAAAATTTGAATGGCACTAAAGGGCCTTTAGAAAAAATGCACTTGGATCTGGAGAATACTCTGGATAAAATAAATTCTAGAGAAATTTATCTGAATCGTCATATGGAACCACACTTGAATGAATTTAGATCATTACAGGTAATCAAAAATAATAATAATAATTGTTTTAAGTAAAAAAAAAAAATTGTAAACAACATTGTAAACTTTATTAGGAAGAGTTATCAAAAATAAAAGAGCACTATCGTGATGTGAGTGGAGGAGTTACAGAACGCACACGAGTATTAAATAAATTAACTGAAGAACTTGAAGAGGTGAAGAAAGAAATGGACGAGAGAGGATCCAGTATGACTGACGGAAGTAAGATATAAAAATGCACTTAACCAATGGCAAATATATAAAACTTATTAAATTTATAAAAAATTATTTTTTCCAGCGCCACTTATAAATATAAAAAAGACCATTACGAGAATAAAAAATGAAATTTCCGAAATGAATATCCGAATAGGAGTCTTGGAGTATAGTCTCATGTGCTCAATGGTGCGCAATCGGACTCAGCTACGCGAAGACATGAACGCTACAAAAGACACGATATTAATTTGAACATGACACAAAGTGCCTAATTTGCATTTAGATTGGTTGATAATTTAATTTAATTTAATTTTAATTTAAATTTAGTACAAATCAAATTTATAATCAAATACATAATCAAAAATTAAAATCGATTGAAGATAAAAACGGAACAAAAACCATATTTTACAAATGCGTAAATACAATTTTGCGATCTTCGATGGTGGCCTTCCCCTGGCGATATTCCGCCATGAGAGATACTATTTTCTTAAATTTGTCCGGAATTTTCACCTTTTTGCGTTTTGGAGTAGGTCCTTTGACTACTATGCCATTTATTTGGTCGAAGCTGTTTTTTCTTTCAGGAAGAGGCGAAAACACTTTTTTCAGTTATTGAATCGATTTGATCGATGATATGATGACGGTTTTTTCTTTTGAATCCACTGTAGTGTATATAAGTGAAGAATTGTTTTACTGTTGACAGTTTTCGATAGACTGCAAGTTATGCAAATTTCATATCGTGTGTATTTTCGTGGCATACTGAAAAAACAACTACAACCAATCAAAATCATTAAAAACAATCTAGTCAACTTAAATTAATTTAGATAAGACTATTAAATCATGTACCAAATGTAATTTTCGATATGAATGAATGAATCATATATTTGTAGTCGTTAAAGATGAATAATACGTTTTTTTTTATTTAAGTCGAGCAAGAAATAAATACTGTGAATAGTTTAAAGGTGTTGTATCTCTTCTTTCTTCCGGAAAACATTGAATGTGTCATAAAAATGCACATAAATTCGATATTTTGAAAGATTGAACTTGAATTGATGAAATCGCACGGTACCATGAGTTTTTGTGTATCTACGTTTCTGAAGACAGGTCGCTTTAAGAGCGCCAGTATAATGAACCGACGTCATTAGTGCGAAAAATGTACCGCTTTTGAATTGCACATTCAAAGAGTGCCCTCTTACACTCGTTTTAATTGCATCCTACTTCAAGTTCCGACAATTTTTGCTTGATACTAGCCAATCTTGAAACGAGCAGTAAAACTCATACTCTTTTCTCGAACATTAGATGTAATTTTGCTTAAGACAAAATTGAAACCAACATTTCATCACATTAACTCAGATTTAAGTACGATTCAAATCTTAGTAGCCTAAACGTTGAAGCTAAATTTTACTCGTCTTTAGAAAACTTCTTTATTTGATATGGTTAACTGCTTTATTAAATAAATTAGAGCCCAAGATTTCATCAGCTTGTCATATTTCGTAATTTTTACTTTTTATTAAAAAAAAGCGTAACAATATTACATATGAAATACGAATTTAATTTAATTTCAACCGTGCAGTTGCTGCGAAGATTCATGTAACAAAACAATCGTCTCGACGTGTAGTTTCGTTACTTTCTTTTTATACATCGCACTTCGAATTAAAACACACATCTGCAAGTGAAATTTTACAGAAAATATTTCTGTATTATTATTTCAAAGATTCAAATATTCTTCATTTTCTTTTACATCAACCTCAATTTGCATAGATACAGGCACACAAAAAATCACAACAATAATATTTTATCAACTTTTTTGTATTATCTTTCAAAGAAGTAATTGCAACTCCGATGACCGTGCGTAAGATATTAAGATGCAAGTCTAAAAATTGTATGTCACTCACAATCTAATGTGACTTTATAAGATTTTTTTATTCATTACAAATTAGTTGATTAAAAATTAAAGATTCGGTGAAAATATAACTTTCCTTTGTCCATCCCCTCTGCATGTGCAGAAACCGAGCACGGGAAAGATGCCTGCGCAATTCAACTCAGTCTTCGCACGACAGTCAATCCACGGTGTACAAACACCGCAAGGCACTTTTATGTCATATATACGATGACTAAACGGAGCAACTGAATGAATCTGCGTTCGGACAAATTGAAGAACGTTAGAACGGGTTATGAATACGATGTGAATATGATTGGCATTGATAAACAAATTATTACATTGTTAAAAGTGAAGTTGTACTAACTTTCTAGTGATAGTGCAAAGTTTTAAAATAAAAAAAACGGTAAAAGTGAAAAAAAAATTGTGAAATCAGGATTTTTAATAAAGGTAAACCATTCTTATACGTAAAAATGATGAAGTTATCATAATTGATTTTATAAATGATTAATGTAAAATAAAAAACTTTTTCAAATAAAAGATATACAATAAAAATTATAAACGAAATTAATTTTAAAATAATAAAACAAACAAGGAATATTTATTTATTGACTTTTTACATTCGAATCGACAATGTTCATTCGAAGGAAGAGCTGAAAGGAAGTTTAAATCGCTTGAAAGTGCACTCGAGTGCGACTTTACACGCACTTTCACTTTTATCTGCCAGCAGCCTGGAAAGTGCTGTTATCAGAAAAGCGACGTAATCGCTCAATTGTCAATGATACAATCATGAACCACTTCTCGGGCGATTTGTCATACTCATCAGTGCAACTGAAAACCATTGATACAACAATATTTTTATCGTTTTTCACAATGAATGAATAAATTTTCTATTTTTCGTTAACTCAAAGAATTTGAATTTTTTTTTTCAAATTTTCCATACTTTTGAACTTGAAATCCACTTGAACTACCAATAATAATCAATTCGACTTTTGATCAAGTCTGTTAATCCAAAATTGAATTTACCAGTTCGTTCGATTGTTTCGTAATCATAAAGTATGAAACTCGTTGACCTAATACAACGTAATCCAAAAGCAAGAAAGCGTTTGCAGATAAATCGCGTTTAAAAATATGAGTTAATATTTTAAAGCGCGCCAGCGAACTCGGTGAGCTATTCATTTTTAATAAAAACACGCTCGTTCGGCGAGCACTCTTATGAATGAGCTCTGAGGAACAATATTCTTTTTTTGCACGCCGTCCATCAAGCTGATATGCCTCGAAAAAAAATTCTTCCATTTTTAACATAAACTGCGTCTGCAAGCTTATTTTTACCATCTGCGGCGTTTTCGTGTTTACCGGAACTTGAATTATATATGCAATTTTAAAGTCTCGCGATATTCACTCGAAAAAAGATTTCCTTACCCAACCGACACTTTTACATGATTCCATTTTTGTGCGGATTACTTTTATCATAGAATTTGTAGAGCATATCTATCATGACCAGAAAATCTTTTGAATTTCTTACAAAAACGAAATGCATTGTCCATATATCATTGTATTTCTAGTGATATGAATATTAATTTATGACTTTTGTTTAGTAATTTTGTAATCACAAAAAATCACAACCAAATTGAAATGTACAAGATAATTTAAAAAAAAGGTTCCCATCGGAAGCATCAGAGACAAACTTTGAAACAAATAGCATGATATAGCTCATAGTTGTTTAACAGAAAATAATTGATCACTAAATAACAGCGTTTCGGAGCAAACAATTTGCAAGCTAATTTCCGGGCTCAATCATTACTTATATTTGCCACCCATAACATTCCATACAATTTTCCTGTCATGTTATTTTAAAATTATTAGTTTTATATAACAATCATCGTTCCATTACTCGTCCTTGATTACACGTTTCCCTTACATCAAATATGAATGAGAAATTTAAGAAACGCTGAAATTACACAAGTAAACAAATCCAACTAGCTGTGAAGTGGAAACAGTCTTTTTATTGCCGAATAAATCAACCGGTAAATTTCATAGCGTTATTTTTATCATCTTAAGATTCAAATTGCTTTCTTATTTATCATAATTGTATTCCATTTAAATTTAATTGAAAAAATTAAATAATTAAAACAATGAAAGGTTATTAAACACTATCTATTTTTTTGTCAAATTTTTTGTACATTTTTAATATCTTTTTTAATAACGTTTTAGCTTAATTAATAAAGACAACTCATTTGCATGTCAAAATGTCACAGACAAATTTTCCTCGAAGCGATTAAAAATGTCAAGCGGTGGGGAATCTGCGTCCAGACTGTCTAAAATGAGTCACGATGCACCAGCAAAAAGTTGATTACAAAATTACGAGAATTTTTAACGCCAAGCCTGGAATGGGCAGTATGCACTTTGCTCGGTGACGAGAAAACTACTTCGCCCCGTTTATCTGGATTTACGAATTGATGTGCCACGCAGTTCCCCACTTCGCTAAATAATCTAGCCTTTTTCGCAATTTCTTTAGAGATCGTGCGGCAATCGACAGACGGAAAATGTTTAGTGATGCATCTGATTTAGAACGGCTTGTAATCGATTGTTTCTTTTTGCTATCGACAAAGATGACGCGTTGATTAAGTGAGCGATGAGTAACGGAAGTAACTTTTTTCCCGCCGTATCAATGATTTTTCGAAACTGGCTCGCGCGTTTTTCGGAAGCGCGCACGCGACATGTCGAATTGCAAAATATGACCTTTGTAAGATATCTGAGTAATAGTTATTCTAAATCAAAGTTATCATACAAAACACGCATTTTGTCATCTCACTAGTTCCATTGTAAATGCAACTTTATAATTATGCTAAAAACATGTTCGTTGATGATAAAAACAAATAGTTATCATGGAAAAAGTTAGATTTATAAAATATTTTTAAATAGTCTAGTTTTATTCAGTGATAATTATCCGATGTCACAGATTTTTAAGTTTGCATCGACACAACAGTTAATAAATTTCTGTTATCACTCGATAATTTAAGTTCGTTCTCTTTCATTTTTGTTTTGAATTATTTCACTTGATAACCTTCGGAACATAAAATCATGATTAATCTTTTTATTTTAATAACTTTTAACTTAATTTGCTTGAATTTGAATAATGAAAAATGGCTTTTTTTGCATCACTCAACAATTAATATTTTAATAAAAAATGTTGCACTTAATACAAAGACTGTTTTAAATATTATCTAAAATGATCTTCGCATTTATTTAACCTATATTTTTATTGGCTCAAAACATATCTGTTTGCTAGAGAAAATACAATAAACAAATTTTTAAGACTGTACGTTGATCTATTATAAATCAAGTTGAAAGAAATTATAATTTTAAATAATTGTTTAAAAATAAAGTGTCATTGATTTATATTAAATATTAAACCATTCATGAATAACCATTAAATCGCTCTGTCACGTAAAGAGTTTACAACATCAACTGATATTGAATAACCAGTAGCATGCTACTTGACATTTGAAATATGTTATCTGTGGGTATCACTGCTCGTGCCTATCTCCTTTTTTTTATTATCAATTAGCATGTTTAATAAAGTATGTACATGTTTAATAAAATCGCGACCAAATTATTATATATCTCATCAATGCAGTTTATTCAAATTCAAAAAGTAGTTCAATTGTTATTGTTTCTCATTTATTTTCGTTCGCCACCGATCTTCCTTTCTGATTGAATCACACGCTAAGATGAATAACGATAAAATTGAGTGCATCAAAAAGAATTCGAATGGTACGAGCGTAAATAATGCGGCCAATTCTATCAGGTGAGATTAACTGTTTTTAATTTTTGTTATTTTATTTTGTTTATCAGTTGTTCATAATCATTTTGCATCAATTTTGGTTAAGTTACTTTATGAAAGCTAATAAAACGAACTTGAAAGTCCCTATTATGAAAGAAAAAAAAATTAAGAAATTAGTGTGAATTAAAAAAAAAATTTTTTTAATTAATTTTAACTTCGAAAACTATGTTTCTATTGTCATGATTCTTTTGAATGTATAAATTGTGTGTGAAACAATGCAACATCGTCGCAGAGATGAACTTGTCCAAAAGTACTTACAAATTTTTCAACAAAACTTCTAGCAAACCAACTGAGAAACTATCTGCAAATAATACCGCAAGCCACAACCACTGCATTAATATGCTTCTCGATCACAATCTTCCATGACCGAGCTTTTAAGGCTAAACTCGTTATTGATTCGTGGTTTGCTATACAAATGTTGCATTATAAAAATATGTGAATGAATTGTTTTGCACGTTATCACATAAAAAAATGGTAAATTAAAACTTATCCATCTTGAATTTAACAAAAGCAGACAAACATTAACTTTAAGGTGATGTAGTTGTCAAATTTCGTATAACCACGAATCTGCTTAGATTAAAATCAGATGCATCGAACTTTTTTTAGAAATAACCTGATAAATCAACTTTCTTTCAATTGACTCGCTGTGATAATTTTTTTCTTAAAAATTTTTTTTATCCATTATTTTTTATTTTCGCACTTTCTACGTTCAAAAATCGAACCATACAAAATTTAATTAACTTAAAAAAGCTATTAAAAAATCTACGACAACAAACACACCCAAATTATTACATAGCCTCTGATAAAACGTGGATTCATTCATACAACATCTTAGATATACTGAGTACATTTTTTGATAAAAATTCAAGCACCATTTATAATACAATGATCCGAGAATTCGACAATCACTATCACAGCTGTCGTGCGGAAAGATAGACATATATAATCAGTTTTAGTCCAAATTTATACTTCCAAATAATAAACAAATTTTTTAATCAAATATGACGCCATCAACTAGTTGTAATGATAATAACAATCATACAAATCAAAATGGATCATCTAATTCAAAGTAAGTTTTTTAGAAAAAATTATAGGGACAACCGGGGTAATTCTGATATCGGGTTAATTTGTGACAGGCTAATTATTATTAACAAAATATGTTTTATATCAAAAGAGAATATTGTTAAGCATAAAAAGTGTTGACAATAACAATTATTCGTTAAATCACAATTACCCCACATAATGTCACAATTTACCCTGGTCTACGGGGTAATTGTGACAATTTAGCTAGGTTATGAAACTAATTTTTATTTTTTTCCGCATAATAATTTTTCAATTTCCAACGTCATTTTCTC
>JAPYZS010000691.1:0-34244 GCA_030522925.1 Trissolcus japonicus | reverse complement strand
AAGGTAAAATAACTTGAATTTCAGGGAATTATAGCAAACCAGCATTGAAGTTTTCATTCGTCTATTTTTAAGTTATAATACGTTAAATTTTATCTTTTTGCACACTCAGTTTTGAAGGAATAAAACGATGAAAAACTCAAGGTATTATATCCTAAAATTTTTCTCAGTGTAGGGCTTAGAACCGAATAGTTCTATAATTTTTTTGAAATGAAATGCGCAGGCTTTGTCAGGATATGGGATTCAAATCAAATCTTCATCACGATAGTGTGGAACTTGCTTTGGAATCCCTAACCAAAGAACTCCCGGAATTCACTATATGTTCGATGACTTTCAAGAAATCAACATTATACGATGGTTTGGCCGAAAATGTTACCTTTGAGCGTAGTTGCTGTGATTTAACTGTGACCAATATAGATGCTACGAACGTTTAAACCGAGTTGCAAAATTCCATCACCCAAGTAGAAATCCAATCGGGCACGCCATGCCAGAAACCAGGGCCCGGTCTGGTTTAAACCGGGAAATCTTGATGAAAGGAATACTTACTGGGAATACTTACTGGGCCCTAACCCGGTTCCAGCTAGTATTCCTGACCGGGCATTGATACAGTGCGTCACGCCGCGGACATTCCAAAGGGCCTGACCGGGATTTCATTTTCATTTTTTTAATTTAATTAAACTAAATAATGATTTTTTTAGTTTATTTAAATTACTCGAGTTAGTAATTAATTAATTAATCATTTTGCAATTAATAATTTATTTGACCAAATTTATAATTAATAACATATTTTTCTATATTTTTGATACACATCCATCGTATGAGTGAGTTTCCCAATAAGAAGCATAGACTGGAATGTACTCATAGACCAGTGCATAAGACAGTGTTATATCACCGCGGAGGCCTGGGATCAAAACATCGAATCTGGTTTTTTCATTAGAAATCTCAGTTTGAATGGTTTAAAAATTAAAGAAAATTAAATAATGTAAAAATAGTCTAAATTAGTTAATTAATAAAAATAATAAATTATAAATTTTATTTTATATTTAAGTACTGAAGAATAAATATTTCTTCCAAAAAGTATGAATTCTTTGATTCCACTAGTTTGAATTTGCGCGCCTAAATCATTCTACAGGAAGTTGATGCGTTTATCGATCGGATTTTGTCGCGTTTGTGGAACGGTTACGTTAAGCAATGTTGCAATAAGGGGAAGTCGAGTGTATTAGATTATATGTTTCGGACGTACCCAACAAGATGTCGTACCAAGTGGATTATGAGGGCACAGATGGCGCTGCAGTCGATAAAAATTTCAGAAACATACTATATTTCTTGATGTGTTTGAAACTATGATAAATATTTCGATACCTCCTATGAAGAACATACCATTTCAAATTATCGTTGAAAAACATGCCAGTTCAGGTTCTTCGTAAAGAGTATGCCAGTTCAAATTTTTCATGCAACTATGCCAATTCAAAATTATATCTGAATAACATGCCAGTTCATTTTACAGAGTTACTTTTTCTAATTTCAAAAATCTTACACACCTAATATCGTTACAATTTTTTATTAAAACAAATTCCCAACGTGTCAAAGACTAGACAAGAACTAACATGTGAACATTTTTTCATGACAAACGATTAAGATCAACTTTTTTACCCAAAATTTTCCAATTCAAAACATTTCAAAAACTTTTTTTTCGTCTGAAAAATAAAATGAAAATTTGCTTATAAATTGTAAATGCGCTATCGAATAAAATATCAATTAAAATATCGATTTACATTTAGTAAATGAATAAAATTTTTTGTTTCCAACCCAAAAGTTGTGAATTTTATAGACGATAAACTGCTGAAATTTTAATTTTAAAGTTAGTATTTCAACATTTTTTTAATTTGTTAGAACATTGATATTTTTTCAATTGAAAGTTGATACAAAATCGATTGTAGACTTTTAGATGAACTCAAAAAAGTAATTCTATAAAATGAACTGTCAAGTTATTCTGATACAATTTTTAACTGGCATAGTTTTATCAAAAATTTGAACTGACATATTCTTCACGAAGAACCTCTGAACCGGCATGTTTTTCAACGATAATTTGAATTGGCATGTTCTTCGTATGAGTCGATTTGTTTATTTATCAGAAAAGAAAATTTAAAATGTGAAAATGTATCAAATTTATAATCTAATTTATGGTAAATTAACAATCAAAATTTGAGAGATGTAAGAATTACATAAACAAAAACAGAAAAAAATGAAAATTTTTTTGACATTTATTTTGTTACACATCACGTCCTCAATTACACATAAAAGTAATAAATAATCAACGACTTGTATGTGACATAATATCCTTTTTCGTAAACCTTGAAACACATTCCTCTTAAGCGTAACGCGACCGGTCCTTCGTCCATCAACCTGTGACACTCTACGCAAAAACTCGTTTTTAATCTCAGTCACGCTCTCAAAGTATATTTTATCGACACCTAGGAAAACTTATTTGACGATTTTCATTATTTTGAATTCGCAGATTTGTCAAATTTTTATACATCAGAATAAAACATAAAAAAATTGTGATTAAATTAAAAAATATAGAATTTGTTGTAAACAAAAAGTGAAATGCAAAAGAAAACCAAAAATTCATAGGTCATATTTTTTAAGGAAAAAATCGCTAAGTAATATATTTATAAAATGTTCTTTGAAAATATGAAAACTTAAAAAAATAATAAAATAAAAAATATATAACAATCTATATAAACAAACAAAACAAACATGTAAACAATACAGAAGTAAAAACAAAAACAATAACGAAAATCAATCAGAACAATAAAAATAAACTTACGGAATAGATACAAAAAAGAAGAAAACAAAACAACACATAAGCAGACAACAAAACATAACCTAAAACCAGGAAAAGCGCCAAAATTCATCGTTGATCAACAAACTCGTTTATTGAAAGTAAAAAAAAAAAAATTCAAACACTGAATTCAAAATCATCGCCAAGCGAAAAGTCCCCGGTAGTCTCAGATGGGCAGTGAGGAAGCGCTAGTGACTTTGTGTGGCGTGACTGAAGCTGGATTGGTGGCAGCGAGCAACAACTTGACACGAGAGAACCCGTGTGTCGTGCGGGTTGCGGGACCAGGGGACCGTTCTGCATCGTCGGACTGCGTTGTTTCCCACGTCAGAGCCTCGTCAGCTGAGCTCGCGCGCAAATCCGTGGGACCTCTCGAGGACAGCAGAAGAGGGCCGTTCACGCACGATGCCCCATCGCCGTTGAGTCCGAAGCTCTGAGCCAGTTGACAGCTGCTCCCGCAACAACAATCCGCGCCGAGTCTCGGGTTCTCAAGGTCATCTCGGCGATCAATCGGTTTGATCGCAAGGTTAGTTTCGCGACTTCGCAAGTGTCAATTCGACGCGGCATAATTGGGTCAGTACCAACGCGAAAACGAAAGGCCATTTTCAAATCCGACCCTAACCTCGTTCTCTCGGCTCGACTCGGGTTTGTTTATGTCTTTGTCCCGATTGTCAAGTCTGACTGTTTTGCTAGCTGACGTCACTTTGACACTTGCGACACTCGCTCGGTACTTTGCACCGCTGTCAAGCATTTTTGTAAACAACATTTTTTCAAACATTTCCCCTTAATAATCATTGTTTCAAACATTTTGCACACCAAATTTTTCTACGACAATTTTTTTTTTTCAATTTTTTTATTTTGTTGTTTACTCAGTTTGTCTGACTGGTCTCTTTTGTTTACAGATTTGTACATTTTCGTTTTGAAGTAGCAGTTAAACGAGAAGACCAAAACACCTTGAGCGAAGATGAGCTGTGTGCGCTGTTGCTTGATCGGTGCAAGCCGTTTAGCAACAACCAATCATATTGGCAATCATGGTAAGTTTGCATCATTCTTCTCTTATCGAAAAATATATGCTTGTAAACAATATCCCGAATCTTATTTGACGTGTACGTTATTGTTGACACTTCGCTTGTAGATTGAGATTCTTTTCGCGCATATATTTATGCTAATTGTAGATTAATGATCTTGCTCCAAATCGTCAATTCAATTATAACACTCGGATATCAGTCTGATGAGTAGAAATAATCAAACAATATATTTATATCCGAACTGATATAATGATGATATAATGATTAACAATGAATGTTTTCTTTTTCAAATTTTATGGATTTCGGTACTTTTTTTTTATACAAATTTTGTTATAATTTTGCTATTTTATGATTTTCAGTGTTCAATATTTCAAGAATTGTGAGCTCTCGACCACTGACAACTAGCAGCAGTTTAGGAAAGGCACCAACAGAACCAACTCCACCGACAACGGATGTCGGTGGAACCACATTGGGGTCAACTGGTGGAACTAGCAAAGGTGGTGGCGGTGGCAAGAAGTCAAATAATACACTTACTTGTCCCAAATGTGGGGATCCTTGTACACATGTTGAAACATTCGTATGTGAGTATGGAATAAAAAACTAGTTACTAGTACGAAATGAAAAATGAAGTTCATTTATAGTTAATGAAAAATACTGATGAGAACGAAATTTTGCAGCTTCAACGAGGTTCGTAAAGTGTGAGAAATGTCATCACTTCTTCGTAGTTCTATCAGAAATTGACACAAAAAGAACGTTCAAAGACGCTCTTAGACCGGAAGATCAGAAACAAGGCTTCTATAGAAAACCTCCACCTCCTCCTAAAAAAGTAAACCACTTGGATAATATTGTTTTTGTATCATATATTTTTCATGTTTATATTTTTTTATTTGTATAATATTTTCTTCGTACTTAAAAACCATGAAAATTCAAATTTTTTAAAATTTTACTTTTTTTCAGATCTTTGAATATTTAAATAAACACGTAGTAGGACAGGAATTCGCAAAGAAAGTTCTTAGCGTTGCTGTGTATAATCACTACAAAAGGATTCACAACAACCTGCCCCTGCATAGTTCGGCGCAGAGCAACACCAACACTGCGAACTCTCAGGAAATGAACCATCCATTTACACACAGAGGTGTCAAGCCACGTAATAACACTTTTGTACTACAATAAGTTTGTATTCACGCACCTTGAATTGTTACTATTGAGATTCGCAAGTCCTCAAGGCCGACTCATTGGCTTTATTTTTACACCGACTGATTTCATTAATATCGATACATATAAACTAAAAACCGATATCGATTAATTTTCTTATATTTTTAATTCAATTTTTCGTTCAATTAATTTTTTATGAAACTTGTTTTTAGAATTACTACATATATCCAGCGTGGCGAACTCTTTGGGCGTAGGATTCCAGCAAGGAACTTCCTCCACCGAGCAGGATCAGAAGACCCTCGGCAGAGATTCTGTGTCCGGTTCAGATATTCTTGATAGCAAACAACATCAATTGAAATTGGAGAAGAGCAACATCTTGCTCCTCGGCCCCACGGGTTCTGGTAAAACTCTGTTGGCCCAAACAATAGGTGATTATCATCCGTCAACAGCTCGCTGCCTTCTTATTATTAAATTATTTTTGTCCGCTATGCTGAAGACGCGACACGTGCCCGTCTATTTCCGTGCTTTCAATTATACCTAAACAACTATATAGATTGAAAGTACGCTTCAAATAAAAATAGTCTTTTTTTCTAAACTTTATTTGTCACCTCGCAAAGCCAACTGCGAATTGTGTGAAATTAGGGTAGAAGTACCAATTAATAACCGCGTAAGACGTATAATTTTATTTTTATATTCTATTCCACGGTAAATTATTACAATTTAAAATTTGATTGATAAATATTTAATTTTTTATATTCATGATTAAGTGTAATTAAATTATGCAAAATCGGTTTGCGAATGTTACTCAAAACAAAAGGATTTTTTGTTCATAAATATTATAATTCGGAAAACGTGGATTAACTATTTATGACTGTTTCGAAATGGTTTATTGAGCAACGGGTAACGTAACATTTGTTTTAAATATTTTACATTACGAAAAAAAAAAACAGTCCCGTCTAGTTTTTAGTGTAAACCGGAGCTTTGTGCCAAGAATTGGATAGCTATTGCAACAAAAACATTGAGTCTCTTATGACGCATACATATTCAATGAAGTGTCATCGATACTTTTTTGGAAAAGTGTTTAGTAGCAGTTGATAAAAGTAGGAAAATCAAATACGAGTAACAGTGCATATTATTTTACGATGAAAATTGGTTCAACAAATTAAACGATTTGATTTTGTGTGATGCACTCAAATATTGTCCTTATGCGCAACAAAATGTACCGAAATTGTCAAGTAAAAGGAAGAAAAACAATTAAAATATAAACTCTTTTGCCACAAAATTATAGAACAGTATTGAAGAATGTTAAACCAATCGAGTATTTGTCATTTTCTAATCTAAACCATATTCAGAATGACCGAAGGACAAAATTGGTAAAAAAATCGGTTCAATAATGTTCTTATCCAGCCAGAAAGTGATTCAAAAATACAAACAGTGATTTAAAACTAGTAACATTGTATTAAATTATAAACTAATTGAGATTTTATCACAAAATCTAATCTAAATGATCTGATCTAAGAAAATACTTGAATCAAATCAACAATTTCAGTAAACACAGAAATGTACAATATCATATTATAAACACTGTGATTAATTTTAAAGGATTAATCAAAAGTTATTCACTGACTCACCAATTTTTTGCAGAATTTTTTTGTGGGCAATAAATACGAAATTATTTCTTATTTTTACTTTTCCTTAAGGGGACTCTCCACGAAAATGTCTATTTTCGTCAATTTCAGTACAATCGCCTAGATTTTTCGGTGATTAGTAGAGTTTAGGTTCCTTATTGATAATCTGCATTAAAAACTAAAAAAAATCAATTGTTTATGAGTTATTAACAAACAAATGTTCAAAAACGCCCATTTTCAAAAAGGCACTGGGACCTCAAATTACAAGAAATTTCATTGTTATTGGCGCCATTTTGTTCCTTATTTAGAGGACTAGGTAAATTACGGACAGATTTTTAATAACTATTAACAAACAAAAGTTATGGACAAAAAAGTGAAATGAAGCCAAAAAACGCCAAAAAAACGTGTTTATTTTTTTTTTTACTTTATTGTTCATAACTTTTTTTTATCAATAGTTATTCAAAATCTGTCCGTAATTGTTTTAGAGAATTGAAAAAAGAAGCAAATCGGATGAAAATTGAGCTCCCACCAACAATTCAAAGTTGGAAAATCGATAAAAATAAGTTTACGAGAAAAACGCATTTTAAAGTTTCGACACTTTAAAGTATCCAAAAACTCAAAAAAAAAGTTTTTCGTTTTCTTTTTCGAAATTTCGTCATTTTTGCGTGGAGAGTCCCCTTAAGATCGATCTTTCATCGAAACGTAATCTTGCTTTGCCTTGTTTCTGAATGTATCAATTCTTTCAGCTCAATGTTTAGACGTTCCTTTCGCCATCTGTGATTGTACCACGTTGACCCAAGCGGGTTACGTCGGAGAGGACATCGAGAGTGTGATCGCGAAGCTTTTGCAGGACGCGAATTACATCGTGGATCGCGCTCAGATGGGCATAGTTTTCCTCGACGAGGTCGACAAGATCGGGGCTGTGCCCGGGATCCACCAGCTCAGGGACGTTGGTGGCGAGGGCGTGCAGCAAGGGATGCTGAAGATGCTCGAGGGCACAATCGTCAACGTCCCAGAGAAGAACAGCTCGAGAAAGCTGCGCGGCGACACGCTGCAGGTCGACACGACTAACATCCTCTTCGTTGCCTCTGGAGCTTACAACGGCCTCGACCGGCTGGTCTCGCGGAGAAAAAATGAAAAGTACTTGGGTTTCGGCGCCACGCCGGCCACAGAGAGCCCGGGCCGGAGGGCTGCTAGTCTCGCTGATGTAGCCAACATGTCGCCGTCCACCGACGATGATAACAAAGAGAAGGATATCTTGTTGAGACAAGTCGAGGCGAGAGATCTCATCGACTTTGGGATGATACCAGAGTTCGTCGGACGATTTCCTGTCCTCGTTCCTTTCCACACTCTTAGCAAAGATATGCTTGTGCGAATCTTAACCGAGCCGCAAAATGCTATGGTGCCACAGTACCAAATGTTGTTCTCAATGGATAAGGTAAAAATGAAAGATTAACGAATATCTTTGATGTAATAATGTGAAATTGATTATTAAGTTTCTGTTAGACTTAATCTATGAAATATGGTTTATATATTATATTTTTATATTGGTTTATTGTTTTTAGGTCGACTTAACATTCACCAACGAAGCCCTGGAAGCAATTGCCTCCCTAGCGATGGAACGGAAAACGGGAGCTAGGGGACTGAGGGCAATTATGGAGTCGTTGTTGCTGGACCCGATGTTCGATGTCCCTGGCAGTGACGTGATGTCGGTACACGTGACCGACGCATGTGTGCAAGGGAAAGAGAAGCCACATTATATAAGGAAAAACGAGTCATCGGAGGAAGAGCTGCAGGCACAGCAGGTACAGAATTAACACGGATCGAAGTCGCACCTTGACGTGTTGCGAAACTCTGTTTCTCCCAGCAGGAGCACGTCCGGGGGCGAATATCCGCGAAACCAGACGAGATAGCATAAATTCGAAGAACAATTCTCTCTATCTAAGAAATGAGGAGTCTTCATTAACAAATAATTGTTAATTCATCTTACATTTTACTTCTTTTTATCTGCGTAAGCAACAAAGAAAATTTAACGGTCGTTTAATGTCTGCCGTGTACAATATTTGTGTTGAAAATTTTTTGTTTCTCCAATATATATAAATGTTGTATACGTAAAAATCATGTAAACACAAATATTTAAGAAAACAGATTTTTATGAGAAAAAAAATTATTTTTACTTGAAATAGTCTAAAAATTCTTTGTAATATATTGTACATAGCAATAGTTTAGAACAAATTCGAATTTATTGCATTGGTGAGTCGTTGCTCCTTTATTGACCGGTTTCAGTGGTCAGCGGATACAAAAACAGTTAAACAAAAAAACTAACAAAAGATATAACAAAAATAAAAAAAAACAATAAAATAAAACTTAATCGTTTTGATTGAAGTGAATAAAGTAATTTTTGTGTGTTGACAAGTTGTGAGAGCCGGTTGGAGAACTTTTATGTAGAAGCAAAATTTCATGAAATTCTCTATAGAAAATTGATGTTGAAGGGCGTAAGCAAAAAAAAACATTACAAGACACAGAGTGTCTGGGGAAACAATGTTATGATTGTAGTTAATTTACAATGTACGACTGTATATTTATAATAAATAAGCGAAAAAATGACATCGCTGAACTTTTGTCTGGATGTATGATTTCGTCGGAACAAAATTATAAGTGCCTAAAAAACGTCGCATTCATTTCTGTTCCCTCTTTACGCACAGCCAGATTTTTTTTCAACAACCAAAAAACTAACAATGATAAGAACGACTAATTGACAAATAAATTCATCTAATTAATTCACAAGCTCTCAATATTCTTACAAATAGTAAAAGTTGATTGACAAAAAAAAGAGCAAAAAAATTAATAAACTCATTTACAAAATTTCAAGTGCCAAAAGGAGCTCGTTCACTCTATTTTCGATTGCTTTGGCTTGGATCTCATCAGGTTTCCCACCTCGGTCAGAATCCACTTGGTGGCTTTGAGGACCATCACGTGTACTGCAAACTGCATCACCAGGGACCCGAAACCTTTGTAGAGTCCCAGTGCACCTTCCGACATGATTATCGAACGATAACAATCGACGGCGCCACTGTAGCCGGTCAAAAGTGGAGTAACACTGCGTCCAGTGTCCAAATTGTCAATGATTGTTCTCGTACCCTGGAGATGCAATCTTTGAATGACAGTCTCGAATGGATAAAAAACGACATCCGCGGCGCACATGGACACCAAAACTGCCTGCAATTCTATATCCTGCACCACGGTATTGGAAATGACATCCTTTTTGAAGGCTCCCTGAAAAAATCAGTCATATCAGTCATATCAAGTTATATTTTAGAATTATTTAAAACGACAAGTTTCACAAAATTATATTGATAATTTTAAGGACAAGATTTTGGAGCAAGATCTTTTTGGTTAGCAATATCTTTTAGAAAATAAAACTTGAACTTAGGATTTTTTATCGGTCAAGATCGCTAATGGTTTCTAACCAATTTTTAAATTTAAAAATTTGTGGTCGATTTTTATACGAGCAGCTACGAAAAATGAGAAGTAGATCTTTAGACGGGCAAAATTACTTTAGCCTCCTGCGAGTATTTGTATCTGACGTGCATAATGTGGCTGGTGACACCCTTCACGACCAAGGTGAAGAGATACTTGGTAACCCCACATATTATCGTCGGTGGTAAGAGGGCGTAGATCGGTATGAGCCTCCCCTTATTGCTGACTTCCAGCAAACGAATGGCGCCGTCTCTGAAGACATCTAGGATTCCAGGCTTCTCGGAGGCGATCTCGGATTGTACCGTTTCGACAAGAGATGCCGAGTAAAATGGTGTGATGATACCAATGGAAATACTACGAAGTTGCAAAATAAATTTCAGCTTTAAGTGAAAATATAAAAATTTAATAATACTTTATAATGCTAACAATAATTATAAAGGATGATTATTCGAAAAAACAAAATTGGATTTAAATCGACTCAATTGTTCTAGTTATTTAGAAATAAAATATGTTCGTTACCATTTGAGCATTATGTGTTGGCCAAAAGATTTCATCGAGCCATTTGAAATATTGATTTCTCTGGAAAAAGAAAAGTAATTGAAATTAATTTGTGTAAACAATTTGAATGATATTTTTTGATAGTTTTTTTCATCAACTTTTAGTTCTTTTTTATGTAAACATTTTTTACTCGGCGTTATATTCTTACTTGGGCCAAGGTGTAATTTTTGACAGGACATCCTCAACCGCCAATGTCAACCCCCTGACAAGCAAGACCGATCCTATCCCTTTCCACAAAGTGCTGAGCCCTTGAGTTTGATGCAAACGAATTATAACGGGCAGCAATGTGATCGGTATTAAATGATACTTTGAGGAACTGGGATTGACTTGACACTGTCGTCTCAGAACAATAAACGGATGGATGAGCAAATTCTCCGTTATTAAACTAGCTAAACCACAACCTGCTCCCACGTAAGTCGTAACTGCAATTTCTGCAACAAAAATAATTTTCTACAAAATAAACTTGCAATTTGTTTTATATAGACAAAACAAATTTTCTATAAATATATAATTAGAACAAAAATTGTACATATGAACATTTTTTTCTATAAAATAAAAAAATTTTTAGTCATAAAGAACAAAGTTTGGCAGTGAAAATAAACTATTGCATCAAATTTGTCTGACCTATAGATAGCATGAAAATTGAAAATAAATGTATGGTTCAAATTTTGTGATGATTTGAAAATTGCGACGTCGAAAAAGAGTTGTATGAAAATTTGCTGACCATCATCGGAGGGTGGATTACCGTCCGGGTTTTCATAAATGATCACCGACGGTCGTATAACCTCCCGGTCGTAATACTTGTCAGGGTAAACGGGAGAAGAGTCGTACAAATCGGATCGCGAGCCTCGGTACACCCTGCCATGCTGAATTTCCTGCATCCCTGCCATTATCTTTGCGAATCCTGACTCGAGGGGATGATGTATCTCACAAGTGGAGCGATGTTGACCAAAAACGAAGTTTGGTCAACATTTTGAAACTCAAACAAGTGCGAGACCACTGTCAGAGAAAGAGAGCTCAGATCTGCAAGGTGAAGTCAGGTACGGAAGAGCGCACAGTCTTAAACTGCGCAAATATTCATAGATGTGCGCATGCCAAATAAAAAAGGCGCGAAAGTAGCGGAACTGACGTAACAAAGTCACTAGAGTTTGAAAATTCAAAGAGTAAAATTAAAATTTTGTTGACAAAGGTTTTTAGCAATTCTCATACTTTTGTTTTGTTTTCTTTATTTTGTCTGTAAATTTAAAAAGAGGATAAAAAACAAATAACAACTACAACAAATTTAATTAGAAATATAATTTTGTATACTTTTTCATAAATTAATTTACGTATTTCATTTTGTTTGAATGTGTATATCACAAAGAAAATAAGAAAAGATTTTAAAATTCAAGGGAAAATATTGAATGTCAAAATTAATAAATATTTAATGTTTCTTAATAAATTATTTATTATTATGAAATAAGTAATATTTATTAATGACAAATGTACGATAAATAAATGAGAATTTGTTGATCTACAATTATTGTTCATCCATCTTTAATTACAATTGTTTACACTATTATTTATTACAAAAATCTATTATGAAATATTTTTTATGAAACGCCAATTTTGACATCACTTTGAGATTACAATAATTAATCGCGATTTCACATATCAATAGGTGCAATCGAGGAAAACTATGCATTACATAAATATATAGAGTATCACATTTGTATCTGCCAAAATATATTTTTGAATAAATTTTTTTATCTTGCAACAATTTTGATTATAAATTTTGATAAAACAATTTTTGTTATTGAACATTCAATAATTTTATAAACAATAATTATTGTATTTTTTAAACATCCATCCACATTTAAAAAATTTATGTAATCTTGCTGACCAGTAAAATTGTAAACAATTTGATCAAAAACGTAACAAAAAACATAAATAAAAAATTAATTTTCAAAAGCTGGTTGATTTGATCTTTTTATAAATAACATCTTATACAGAAAACCTTATAGACACACAATCCCGATCAGAAAAACTCGCATCTAAATTGTATTACTATGTCAAGGCTCCGAAACTACAATGTATAATGATTTTCCTTAAACTGAATTAGAATTAATACTTCATTTTATCTCTCACAATTTCTAAATCTTCCAATATAATTAAAAAAATACTAATTTTATGAATAAAAGTTCCAATAAAACAATTGCACAAAATCTGGTCAGAGGAAATGTCAAGGTCACCGGAAATAATATGCATGCAATTAAGAAAAATTCAACGGTCATTTAAATACTGTTTAAAACCCAAATTTTTGATGAACAAAATATTTTAACCGGTTTTGAATTTGAAACCGGTGACGTATGAATTCGGTATCCTTTTTTTTTGTTTTGCACAAAAATCATGAGTGCAACAGGCCGTCACAGATATAATAATTCCTAAAATGATTCTGCGAATTCATTCTACATTGTAATTCGCGATTACGTATTGCATTCATGAATATTGATTACCTTATCGCCTTCTTCTCGCCTTTTTCCATCTGCCTGTTTCATAATATCGATTCAATTCATATAGCTGATAATACAAATCTTCCTTGTCAATATATTTTCAATTTGATAATAACATCCAATTTCACAAATTCCGTTACTTCTAATCGTCCAGTCAAGATTCAGAGCTAGAATGGGGTCTTGTTTATATATAAAAACCTCTTTTGTTTACAAGTACGAGTCAAGGTCAGAGGGTACAATCAAGTATTTTCATTAAACAAATGTCAAATTCTTGGGAAGCTTAAGAAACAAATAAAAATAATTGTATTATGACCCCTTTGACCTTGACTCGTTTTTGTAAACAAACCAGCTGCTCGTAGCATCACCTTAAACCAATCGTGATTCACTCCTCAAAATAAGGTGCTGACTCGAATCTTCTAATGTTTTTCGTATGACATTATTGCAATTTGTTACTAATTTTTTTTCTTGCTTCTTTTGAATTAAAATTAAACAGATAATAAAAGACGTTTTCAGTGTTGTGTAAATATGCCAAACAATATTTGAACAAAAATTGTCGGGTAGACCTGTACCTTAAAAATGTAAATCAAAAGATTGAACCATAGAAAGTAGAGGCCAAGGTAGAGACTGATGAATTTCTATGAATAAATTCCATCAGCGGTTTTTTTATGTAACGAAATTAAAATGTTTAAACGTAAATAAGTTCAAGATTGGAATGTTAATTTTTCTTTCCAATCAACCGCGGCGTTTCAATTGGTCAACTTGTTCAATGAATAAAAATGTCCTAGTCATAATAAAATTTCTAGTTCAAATTTTTTGCCGCGTCATATCAACGGAGAAATGTGATTGATTTTGATGAGAAACACCCGAGTTCAATTTGGTGATAAACTCTTCTGGATTTGATAAAAAAAAACAAGTCCGGGCTAATTTTTATATTACGACGGAAGATAAAATTTTGATGTTAATAATAAAATCCAAATAATCATCGATCTATCTCTATCAAAATAAAATTGCTCATTTTATTTTTATTAATTGGTTGTTCTTTTTGATTTATTAATATTTGAAACTGACATTAATTAAGGCAAAGAAAAAAAACAATCTTTCTTATCCCTGACGGAACAAAATAAAATTATTTATAAATATAAAACAATTACCAGCGACAAATTCGGAATTTCTTTAATGACAAAAGATTTTCAATTCTAAATGATTGTTTTCCACGCGCATAAGTGAAGGAGACGTTCCAAAAACGATGCGCTGGGTTACTTACACTCCGCAGCCGCACATTCCTTTAGACTTTTACTTTGTAATAGAATTCGTACAGACCGAAACGAGAAACAAGTGCAAAAGTAATTCTAAAAATCCGAGTAAGCAATGTTTATTTTTTTTTTATTAAACAAACGTCTTGTTGGAAAAGTTACATTAAAAATAGATGGAAAAGTTCGAAACGAAAGCGGACTTGGTTCGGGATAATTTTTATTGTCTTTTGTAATTAGAATTTTTAATTTCCAATCGCGTTCAAACATTTGCAATCGAAACAATGACCGATGAACGTAGACTTGTGGATTGTGTTATCATAATTCAATATTCATAGGTCACCTGACACTTTCCAAAGGAAATTTTTTACTGTCGATAATTAATCCAACTGCGCTGATAAATTAATTACGTTATTTTGTTTACAAACTCAATTCATGGACTTTAACTTACAAAATTTATTTTAGTTCATTTATTCACAAAAATTGGAAATTAATTAATATATAATATTTTGTATATTTCATTTTTCAGTGTTTCTATTTTTACAAAATTGATCTTTCAATTTTTATCAAATAATAGTAGTTTTTAATTCATTTTCCAATAAATTTATAGATTATTTCATTTAAAGTATAAATTTTATTTTTCATTCTCTTCAGTTTTAAAATTGTCTCTTTTACTCTTATTTTATGTTAATTCAATTTTTCTTGGGTGAATTTTTTTCAGAATCTCATTTTTGTTTCAATTTAAAAAAAAAATTATTTATATAGCTCGCAAGACATATAGTCCAAAGATAAAATCGGAAGAGCAGACGTAGCTTTCCTATATCTATGATTCAATCCAATGAATCATACACGCGTGGCGTTATATGATATAAGCGTTTATCTAAAATTGGTCATTCAATTTTCGCAAAGGGGAAACCCTTCCACCTGAAAAATAGTCAAAATGAACTGTTACAACTTCACTTTGAAGACTTAAAATATTTTCCACTTTTCTTATTTCTTCAAGGAACATACCTAATAAGAAGAAAATATAAAAAAATAATTATTACAATATTAAAAAGAAATGAAAAAATGAAAAAAAAAGTGTAGAAATCGATAATTTTTTTCTCAAAATAAACTAATAAAATTATTTATTACAAAGAATCTTAATCTTAGAATAGAAATTAAACTTTGGAACGAAAGCTTTCTGGTATCTTTTGTGAAACATCAGGGCATCAGATGATTTTACCCGGCGCTTATTCATTGGTTTAGCGAGTGTCACGCGAGCGGTACGAGAGGGAGAGGGGAAAAATCGTTTTTTTGTGGTTTTAAAAGTAATTCGTCAAGGTTGTCGAAGGCCCTACAATCTGATATTCTCGTATAATTTTCATTCTCCAACTCAGAACGAAGTAAAAAATTAATAAAACTATTTTGGGGGAAAAAATGAAATTGGCCAGAGATTTAAGCAGTGAGAAAAAATTTATTTGACAAAAAAATAAGTGGAAACAATGTTCGCAAATCACTTTTCTGATGTATAATTTATAAGAAAAAGTTGTCTTCTTCATTATTCAAGAAGTCATTTTTCATAATCCGTTAGTTTGATAGGTTGGATTCCAACAATTCACTCATCTCGCTAGTTTTTTCTCATTCTTCAAGAACAACTTAGTAGCGGAACTTAATTAACCACGACACAATCGTACACGTGTTTCTTTTTTCATAGATTCACTTTTGATCAAGAAGTCATAATTTGATCCACAATTTGTAACGAAACATTATAAAGGATGAAACAATGTGACGAGGCAAAAAACAAAAAAATATAAAATGTTTGTTTGTTTGTTAGTTTTTTTTTTTTTTTTTGTTGGTAAAAAGAATAGATGCATATTTACACCGTGATCTGATTTTGTTAACTGATTTTAAGTACAATATCAAATGCGCTGCCGAAACCTCTTTTAAGTACTCTCATTTTTTTGCATTAATTTTTTTTTTTTTTTAGAAAAAACATTTGTGATGAGAAAAGACTCTACGGGATTAAACAATGACTTACAAAGATTTGCTCGTACAAAAAAGTTAATTAAAAGTTGATTCAAAACAACTGTTTCGGATAAACGTATCGTGTGCATACCAGCGTGCTTCCAAAGTGTTTTACAAATTATTGTTGCTGTTGCAAATATTAAATGAATACATTAGTACTTAAATAATCACGGACGTGCATCGACATAGTCATCGTCGTCGCCCCTGCGGTCATTTGTACAAGATACATGTGAATTTGTATATTTAGATCCAATTAGATTTCGTGACCGCCACGAACCCCGCTACATCCTATAAACTGAAGCATTTCAGCGGCGTCTGCGTTCCGTCAGGCCAACGGCTTCGAACGCTCGATCAAATTATGTACAAACAATTGAACGATCATGTCATCCCGTCCGGGGAAATGGCTCTCTTCCGAAGCAACATTTATCGATCGCCGCAAAGAAATATCTCCTACTGCCAACTATAATTGTTGCGGTCAACATTACACTCGCGATTAAAATAAATATACGAAAAGAATAAGAAGAAAGAGGAGGAGGAAGAAACAAATTGTTTCCTAAGTTAACATAATATATAGATCGTAGTTCGGGAATCGATAAACATGACTCGACGAAGAAACGGTTAGAGTGAGGTTGCTCCCGTTAAGAGGAGCATGTTATGTGTCGCGCGTCATTTGTTTATTCATGTTTCGCTTTTATTTACAACCACAACCACCTGCAAGATGGTCCTGCTCGGCGCGCGACTCGAGGGCACAATTCAGAGGGAACGAACAAGCGAGGGACTGATGTCTTGGTATTAGCAACAAGTCTGGTTTCGTTGTGCGTTCGGCCCCAACGCCTAAGTCCCACGTTATCGCTAATGATAACGACACCCTGAGAACTTGTGGGAGATAAGAGGTTACGGAGTATATGATACCCCGCGAAGGGGGGGATTGGGATGAAGGGGGTTGAGCGGCCTTAGTTGGCTTTGAGCTTGTCGTAGTCGGCGCCAATGTGGTTGCCGTAAAGCTGCTGCTTCTTGGACGATCGCGTGCGACCGCTGGTGAGGTACGCCTTGTGGAAGAACCGAGCGAAGAGGACGAAGTAGCTGAAGTACATCGTCAGACTGAACTTGATGTTGACCCCGGAGATGTGGCACTCGGCCTGGTTGCCCTCGAGGTACTGGTAGGCCCAGAGGTTGATGACACAGCCGATTATCATCTGCGTGAGCTGCAGCGCCGTTATCACCATCGAGATGAACTTGGGCGGCGAGTAGCGCATAGCCTTGAGCGCGTAGTACGAGTACATGATGCTGTGCACGAAGTAGTTCATCACGACGAACCACCGCGCCGAAGCCGTGTATTCGGTGTAGGAGAACCACGAGTACAGCAGCACGGTGATGTGGTGGTACCAGTGCAGGAAGATCAGCGGCTGCTTCCGAAGCACGATGAAGACTGTGTCACCGAGCTCAGGCAGTTTCGACAGCACGAACATCCATGTCCAGAAACCGGACACCCGGTCCTGCTCGATGAAACTGTAACAGATAAGATGCGTCAGTAAAATATACCTCACAAAAACATTTTGTTTAATATACCTAATACTTTTTTAACTCTGAACGTTGAACGCTTTTTTAATGAATCATACTTGTGGAATTGATGAATATTCAAAGATCTTCAACAACAAATATGATTAACACCAGGACGTCTGAACTGTTGTTTTGATTTTTGAAATACTTTAAGTCAAACAATCAGCCATTTTTATTAATTTGCAACAAAATATGTTGATTTTTTGTTCAGGGGTTTCAATTGTATGATACAAATATTTCGATATTTGAAAATTGTATCTGTCATAAACATTTTGAAACTAGTGAATATTGCGATTTGCTAAATTACAATTCAGCTTCGATTTTCTAATGACTCGGTGTCGGTTTCACTGTACAGTTTTGCAACTTGGAGAGATGCATTTTCTGAAATCCGAAGAACTGAGCACGTGATGGCAGAGTTTAAGAGAAAGTCAAAGATAGTTATCCAAGGGCTTTTTCTTTTTTCTTCAGCCAGTTGTGTCACGCCGTTAAATCATTTAATTAACAGTTCAGCGACATGTCATTTTTTTTTGTAATAGAATAATTCCGTTGTGCAATTTTTGTCTGATCTGTTTATGAACGATTGAAATTTATTGGAATTCAAAAAGTTGGCGATTTCATTTCGTAACTATGAAATTTGTTCGGAAAACTTCAGCTCTACACGAATGATACATAAAATTAAATAAATTAAATAAAAAAACTTGAAATCTTGTTCGACATAAGTTCGATTACATTTTGATCTTTTCCAGTCATCAAATTTGGACCGTCACAAATTGATTGGTTCATTGTAAATTGAGCCTTTACATAATACCTGTTATGTAAAAATGTTACAGTGCATCAAAAATTTTTCCTCTCCAAAAGTTGAAAAACTGATGGAAATTATTAAAGAAGAGTCGCAACTTTTTTTGTCTTCATTAGAAATTTGATTCAAAAATGACACAAGGATCATTAAGTAAAGACAAAGTAGAAACGATCCAGGCGGATAATTATCAAACAAATCTTATGATGCAGTTCTTGAGTTATGCAACTTGCACATGCGATTCTGCCAGACCAGAAAGACGTTTTTCCAAGTTCTTTTTTTCTTTTCGTTTTAATGACTTGATTGATCATTTTAACTCCCAAAGTTTGAATGAAAAAATAATTTTTTTTCGAATTCTAATCGATGACAAATAAAACTGACTTAATTGTCTTACGAATGAAAGACTGTTTGTATTTCCAATTACACTCGAACTGATATCCGTCGTTAACGCGACAAGCAATATCAATCATAGACACAAAAATGTGCCGTCATATTACTCCGATAAAAGCACGATTTCCTTATCTTTTTAATTTAATTAGAAGTACAACATAGAGTTTGCATGTTCCAAATCAAAGCATGCAAACTTTGACACCGTAAAAAACAGATCATTCATGAATGAACCCGAAAATTGAAAATACAAAAATAAATAAATGTTTACAACCATCTTTACATGTATTTTATGTTACAATTTTAGTAAAATAAAGTATTAATATTTAAAAATTTTTGAAATCTTACAGTCGAACGAGATTTGAAGTTTATTTTTCACTAATTTACGTGCTTTCATTTCATTCTTTGTTTTGAATTTTGTGCTTTTTCATTATTTCTTTGTTTTCTTTTTGTTCGAATGACTTTTATTTCAAAAACAATTGATACCTAGGTATGCACACGCTGTGATAAAGGCCATAATGTCTGAGCACGTGAATGAGTTCAGGTGCTGTTCTCGTGAACCCAATGATCGAGAACGAAGCGAGGAGCGTGTTCCACAAACTCAGCAGGCCTCTGAGTTCGTACCGCGGCCTGTTGGCCATCCACTGCTGGCCCCCGAAGATGAGGATCATGTAAATGCCGCAATAATAGAAGCCATTCGTCCAATTTTTCGTCATCCATTGCCTAGTCTCTTGGTGTATGAATTTCTCCTCGAAGTTGAACACATATGAATAATTTGGCAATGTCACTTCCATATAATCCATGATTCCGCTTCCTTTAATGCGTTTCAGTCAACAAAATTAATCGAACCTGAAAAAAATAAAAGATGAATACAAATTAGTCCAAAGTTTTAATTTGACCAGTTAATTATTATTTTCTTATTTTTTAGTTTCATTTATAAAGTATCTTTTTTTTTTTGGAATTATGAAGAAAAGTTCATTTTTCAGTGGTACAGGTTGCTATTGTTCCAACTCTTTTTCTTCATCCGGTCTTAAACATTCGGAGCAAGGAGGGACGGGGGGAAAAAGTGCATTAATCTCCGGCGGAATCGGTGTGCCAGAATTTCATCGCAGTTGAAATTAGCCTTCTTATGCTCGGTGTTTGACGCGAGGTTACACTTGTCATATTTGTCGAACCAATTTTCTATAATCCTAGCTCATTTATTTCTCAATGCTACTATATTATCAAAACAAAAGTATCGTTTCAGGTCGGATACATTAAAATTTAACTGTTTCAACCATTGACCTTTCTTTACTAATTTGCGTCAACGAAGTCTGAGCTTTGCATATTTATGGCAAATAAAATATTAAATAAATAAAAAAAATTTTTTTGAAACATAAAATAAGATAAAAAGCAATTATATTAAAATAAAACAAAGAAATAGCATTAAAATTTGTCAGCATTTGCAATGCTGATTATGCCTAGATGCACGCGGAGTGGGTCCGGATATAAAAAAATGATAAAAAAAAAACTGTAAATGCATCATCATTGTTGAAAAAAAGGCAATCTTTGAATAGTTTGATGCGAAGTTGATTAAAACAAAAGCGTTCGAAGAAGATACGTAACAAACTTTATTTATAAGATGTTTGAAAGTTAGCAATGCTTATCGAGTTATGAAAACGAGCTGGAAACATTCAATATTCATTACGTATTGATATTACTGAAAGTACAATCAGAACTCAGATATTCGCGGTCGTGGTGCATTCAAATGAGCATTTTTTTTTCACACTAAAATCAATTGAATTAAAATAAAAAGAAAAATAAAATAAAAGAGAAGTAAATAAATTAGTTTCATTGAGATGAGCTATAGAAATGCAACAAAATGAAAACAAATAAATTTGGAATGTAAAAAGTTTGAAGATGAATAAAACAATTAAATTTGAACGATTGGAAAAAACTTTTGAATTAAATAAAAAATTATACATCAAACTGAAATGCAATAATACTTATAGTAAGGCTATAGAATTACAAAATCGAATTAAAAAAAGAAATTTTAAACATTGAATTTATTAAAAATAATTTTCAAAACAATTACAAAGTGAGACACAAAAAATAACATCTAAAAAAAGTTATTTCGAAGAAAGCATTAAACGAATTAAAAGTCCTACTAAAACGCTAACAAATTACTTTAATTAATGAACAACAATTAAAATAAAAATTGGCAATAGAAACAATGCTTTTAATTAATTGTAAAACAAGTGAACAGCTCTTAATTACAAAGCTAACAAAAGAAGAAACAATGTAAGGGGAAAGAAGAATCTTAAAAAAGGGTCTTTGACGAATCAAAAAATATTCAAGATGAAACAAAAATATGCACAAATATTTTGCATGCTCTCGAGCCGTGCTCCCGTCGACACAATTAAAAATCCAAGCCAATCAATACCCTGATAAGCGCCGGTGGAAAGAGCGCGGCACATTCGATCCACTTGGTGTAACCGGTCAAATGCAACTCGCGTCTTGTTGCAATTTCGATCATTTTCTCGGCTGTCGGCTGTTCCGCATCCTGACCGGGCGCCCTCTTCCGGAAGGGCCGAGGGCACCGAGGTTCTATTGACATCGTCATCCACGCAAGCTCGCGGCCAACCCGCGAAAATTTAAACGGCGAAATTTGATCGAAAAATTGCGATTCCTTTACAAAAAAGCAGTCATCAAACGAGAAAACGAAAAGTCGAAAGCCAACGGTGAGGTGCATCTTCACTTTCTCCGCGGTCATAACCTTAATCGCGCGAATCAACACGGAAGTGAACAATAACGTGAAAGAACAACTGAGAAGGAAATAAAAGGTGCGAGTTGAAGAGATCTTGTTGTTGTTAAAATGTGATTGGGATTGACGTACCGTTGTGGTTTCTCCAAGGCGGTTGCTCCTCGACGGCACGTTTTGTAATAAACGTGCTTTGGTGTTTCGGAGCTGTGCAGCCGGCGGCTCTAGATTGCCTGTTCGGTCGCAGCCAATAGCGAGGGGGCAGCGTGAACGCGTGAACCGGCGCGCCACTCCTGCGTCAGCGCGTCCGAAAAGCGTCAGAAAAGCGGTTGGGCGCGGCGCGGCCTGCCGGGCTACTCTCGTTTCGGGGCTGTTCGGATATCAGTCAGTCATGTTGCCGCTGCGACGTCCCGCGCAACACTGCTCGCACGTCCAGTACGCCAAGCCGTTTTTTACGCATGCGGCGTCGTCCTGGAGTGGGTCCGCCATCATGGGTAGCGGTTTCGCAAAGCTTTCGGATCGCGCGCGCCATCTCCGAGACACGTGCCCGGTTCCCGGGATGCCGACAATTTCCCGTTTCCCCGATCCAACACAAATTGTGCTTCCCGAGCGACAAGGGCACAACAATGAATCTGTCATGGCGTAAAGTTTGTTTTGTAAACAATCAAATCAAACTGCTTTAAATACTACTTTGAAATTGTAAATAGTAAATAGGACATTCAAAAATGAATTGAAAATCGATACCGTAGAAGACGACGTAGAACAAAACTAACTCGTTTTACACAAATGATGAAACAAAAAATTTCTTTCTGTTTATTTCTCTATATTAGACGAAAAAAATCATAAACAAACAAACGTGCCATTTTTATTATTTATTAGGACGAAATTGTTAGATTTTTTTCGAGATTCTAACTTGAAAAATACTTTTACTTGATGCCTTTGAAGAGTCACCTTTTTTTTTCTTAGTTCAGAAGAAAGTTCAGTCAACATTTTTTGTATTCCCCGCGAGGTCCATGTTAATGTTTTAGTCAAACTTGGAAACGGAACATCAGCTATAGGTATACGACTGCCAAATTTTTTACTTGGCGAATGCAATTTAATAGCTCAGAATAAATTAACTGCTGACTTTATTGGTGATTTTATTTTCCAAACATTCTGTTTTTTTATTCGATTGAATTTGATTAATTTTTTAATTGCACTGAGAAAAAAAATCAGCAGTTGTAGCTGAATTGCTATGTTGTTTTGGCATGACTGATCATGCAACTCAGAATCAGCCGATTTGATTGAATTGCCGATTTTTTTCTCAGTGTGTTAAACTTGTTTTGAAAACCTTGAAAGTTTATCTTGTATCAGAAAACAAACTGAGACAAAACTGATCATAGAAAGTCAACAAAACATTGGAAAACTTTGTTAATTGAAAACATTTCAGATCTCGATACATCCTTGCATCATTATCAGCATCATGCGATTCTTGAGCGTTGAACTATTCAACTTTACTGGAGGCTATAAACTAAACAACCAAACCACCTGATATGATTTACACAACAAAATCTATCTTCTTTTCATACTTATTTCAAAATTGAATGATTATTTAGTTTTGTATCAGTTAACTTGGCGCATTTGCAAAATTTTTCTTCACTTATATTCCTCGTAAGAAATTCATGCAATATCCTTTCTTACATCAATTATTAATAGATGCTTGCAATATGGAAAATATGGGTGTTTAATCATCTTTTTATTTTAATATATTTCAATGAACTCAAGTTACATTGCATCCTTTTACTTTTTTTTGAGAAGAATAATAAATTAATTATTCGTTAAATCAAATTCATCATTATCATCATCATCATCATTTGTATGACTTTTTCTTACTAAAGAATTTTTGTTCACTAGAATGGTTTCACTTTTTTGTCAGTTCTTTTATGTTATTTCCTTAATTTGTTTTTCCTTCAAAAGTTACCAGCTTTAGGTGTAAGTTTTAACTTATAACTGTAAAGGCGTTTCATAGTGCGACTGACTTGATACTGAATGGAAGGCAAATTTCAATGGGCGCAACTTTCTAGAATTGCATTCAATTTTTAACTAATTAGTAGTTTAAATTACTCACACAATTATGTCAAATTTGACGTTTCTCAGCCTTTTACTTTTATCAAAATTAAAATAAAACTCCTAAAATTTTCTATGTTAGAGTATGCAAAAATCTTTACTTGAATGGAAGTCTAATGGTTTTGTTTTTGTTTTTATTTTTGTTTTGTTTACGATCAAGTTTTGCTTTTAGTTTTGTTTTCGTTTAGTATTTTTGTTTTTTGTGTTTGATTTTCATTTAGTTTTTGTTCTCTTTTTCGTTGTTTCTTTGACTTGTTTGATCATTGTTTTCTTTTTTAATTGTTTTGACTTCGTATTAGGTTTTTGTTGTTTGTTTTAATTTTGTTTTAGTTTTTGTTGGGTTCTTGTTTTGTTTTTTGTTTTGATTTCGTTTTTATGTTTTGATGGTTTCGGTGAATCATTTTGTTTTATTTGTTTGGTTTTGTAATTTGTTTATTTTCGTTTTTCATTTTGTTTTTGCGCTGGATTTTTTTTCTTTTGTCTTCATTTTTTAATTCCGTATAATATACAATGGATTGAGGATAACAAAATAGAAACAACAAATTGAAGAACAACTTTGACACGTTTGAAGATTTTGTGCGATTGACAATCTTCATTATAAAATTAAATCCGTTGGGTAACCGATTTATATTTGTTACGAAATTCTGTCTCACGCGCAGTGAATACGTATATGCAGAATTCATAACAGACCTGTCTATCAGTTGCATAAATTAAACATAATCAGTCCATTCAGTAAAAGATAAAAAAAAAGTTTTTGAAATACTTGAGGTATCTTAGCACAAAATCTATTGTTTTTTTCCTGCTTTTAAAAAACTTAACGACACCTCTGAAGTTGGCTGCGAAGATATAGAGGTGCGCGCGCACTGACATTACATATAATCAAAATATTTGATTTCGAAGTAATTTTTATTAAAAAAATTTGATCCAAATATTAAAGAAATTTATTTTATTTTTAACAAAATTCGAAGGACAAATTTTATTAAAAGGAGTTGTTTTAATCAAAATTTTTTAATCATTTTAACTATGATTTGCATGTATTATTAATGAAAATAGATTATTTTTTCGATTTTTCATTCGTTTAATTTTTCTCGAACTTTCTGCGTGTTCGGTTTTTGAATTAGCATATCGACAACTTAGCGTTAACATTGATGACCATATAAAAACAGCATTTTTAGAGAGTTGCGGTTTGTTTTCGACGTCATCACTCACACTGTTTTCTCGTGACGTATATGGGCGAGCTTCAACAACGTGTTTTTTTTAGTTGTGTACCCATGACGAACAAAAGTTATACGAATATTATACAATAATTCGATTTCTTAATACTTTAATTGAAAATGAAAAACTGAAACTCATCATCATAAATTCTCATAATTTTATATATAATTTCGCAAACAAAAAAAAATACTTTAATTTTCAAATTTAATTTGCCTGGTACATAACAAATTTTATAGTTCATTCATGTGAGAAATTGATAAGGCAATGAAGGCGAAACAACTTTGGCCCTGAATCATTGGCATAAATCAGAGTCGATGGTTTATAAAAATGCATGCGCGCAAATATGCAAAAAAAATTTGCCTGAAATTTAAAGTTTGCACACAGAGCACAATGAGCGTGCAAACATGGCCTATAAGATATTCCTCTTAGCCTCTTGACGCATTGTTTATAATGCCAATGTACAAAATTGTAAAATAATTTTTGTTTACAAATCATTACAAATGAATTATTATTATATTCTTATTATATATTATGTATATTATATATTATATATATATGTATTATACTATTATCCCTAATAAATCACGGTTTAATAAAAAAAAGAATGTTAATAAAAAACAATTAAGTAAACTTAAATATTATTATTATTATATATTATTTATTATTATTTTTATTGTTATTTCAATTGTTCTTCAATACGTACTTTTCAATAATAAAATAAAAAATAGAAGACAAAGTACATTTACTAATTCGTTATTGTTTATTATTGTTATATATTTTAGATTTTGTTTAATTAAAAAAGAACTTTTATTATAATTCCAAAAAAGAATGTTTAAAAATTAAAACCTTACAAAAGAAAAAGTCTTGCCATGAGTCTAATAATGCATTATTACTGCAAAAATGACAGTTTATTTTCATCTTCAGAAACAAGATTAATAAATTAAGGAGACTACGTACAAATGTTACAGTGAAATAATAACGAATAATTCTGCATCTTACGAATTATGTGTTAGAAACAGATTGTTTGTTCAGAAATCATCATAAATGTGTTAGTTTCTGTTGTAAAAATAGAAAAAAAACAGAATTTCTAAAAATTGAGTTACTTACTTTTTGAAGTTTACCGTCTTCTTCTCCTTTATATTAAAAAAATATAATATCCTTTTTTATTAAGACTTCCCTCCCTCTATCAGAAAATTAATTAAAAGAAAAATAAGAAAAAAAACAATAAACTGACCATTAAAAAATTGAAAATTAATAATCTGATCATTTGTTTATTATTTTTAAAAGCTTTATTTATAATTTTTTGTATTGTAAATATTTTAGCAAACAAAGCAAAAATAACAAACCTATTTAACAAAATAAACAAAATACACAGAAGTACAATTTATTTGAAAAACATGGTGACAAACACAATCTAGATATTTATTTTTTTCATGTTGGCAGTAATTACGGAAATGCGAATTTACCATTGCCAAGTAGGAATTTTTCTTACCGATCTTTTTTTAATGTTAGATCCTTGTCTTATTTTCACAACCAAAACAAATGAAAATTTAATTCAAATTTCCAATACAACAATAATATTTTCAACAATATTAATCTTCGAAAAATAACTATGAAAATAAACATTTACTAACAACACAAAAACTATGTTCTTCATCATCAATATTTTGTTGTTTCTAAAGTTGTCCGTTTCGAATTTGATGTCGCTCCAATCAGTCCACAATTCACAGCCTACTTCGTGTGTGTATTGTTTTGACACAAAAAGAGAGTTAACCTCAAACTTCTTTATTATTATAATCAGTTCAAACTAATTTGTAGCAATTCTGTACTATTTTCGAATATTCCAAAGGGATATTTTTCTTAAGTTTACCTGAAAGAATTTATATTATCAAATATTCCTCCTTCGTTTTGGAAAATATTTCTAAAATGGAAAATATTTTTGACAAGGACGATTCTATTCCCAATGATCACGAAAACGAAGATGACGATGACAATCTGGACAATCTCAAGGATGACGAACTTGAAATTTCCAAAGAAATTCCTCTTAATGGTCGATCCGAGCCTGATTTCAAAGTAAGTTTCACTTTTTATTTATTTTCAATTAAGTTTGACAAAATATTTTTGTTCTTCCTATTTTGTAAACATTTATTTGCTATCTTATCAGATTCAAATTGAAAAAATGAAATGACATAACAAAACAAAAAACAAATTAAAAAATTTGATTTTTTACTTCAATATTTTTTAGAGTGACGACCAATTAAATAATTCGCATGAAGACGGATCCGAAAACGAGAAAGACGTTTCTATGGAACAAGATATAGATCACAGCGAACTGGATATTGTTAAGCATGAATTTGACATTAAAGATGAATCCGGACGAAATATGTTTGATAACGATATCTTGTTACCAATCCCGACGTCCCAATCGTCATTAAAAGACTTCAAAGACAAAAAAGAAATCAAAGAGAGGAGCAAAAAGGAAATAGAGGAAGAGGACAGAGAGAAAATGCAGTAGGTCTCAATTATACAAATGTGACAATAATTCGTCAAACTAATTGAATACACGGATCGGAAAACCAAACTTGTGCTTGGAAGCCTTTTTTTCAAATCGAAAAAGTATCGAGAAAATTGTCGTTTTTCATATTCTTTAAGTGGTAAAATTTGTTTTGATCTAAGCACAAGTTCAGTTTTTCGACCTGTGTCTTCAATTTGTGTTCTTTGGTTTATTATACAATTTACATTTCGGTGTGATTTCAGAGTTTTGGTTTCGAATTTCACTGAAGACCAGTTGGACAGATATGAGATGTATCGAAGGTCTGCGTTTCCCAAGGCGGCTATCAAAAGGGTATTTTTAATTGCATTTGTCAAGTCTATTTTGAAAATAAAAATTTTAGAAATCTTATAAGATTTTAACATTTTAAATTTTAAAAAACTTATTTTAAAATTCTAAAGATTGTAAACATGTTAAAATTTATATTTCTTCGTAAATGACAAATATATGGTACATTCACAGGGCACAGACTCATATAAACTTATAGATGTGTCATTTAAAAACACATTATGGCACATATGGCTCCATATATGCCACATTTTTATCTTATAAATAAAACTTGATCTTCGCAGACAGCCTCATATGGAACATATGAGCCATATGTAGGGCATATATAAACCATATATGAGTTATATATTGGGTGCATGAGTCATATATAATCTGCATATATATGACAGTAGTGTACTAATTTTGAAAACTATTTTCAGACTTTTTCATCGTAATCATTTTTTTCAGATCATGCAAACGATAACTGGATGTTCTGTATCACAAAACGTGGTGATTGCTATGTCAGGTATAGCCAAAGTTTTCGTCGGAGAAATAGTGGAAGAAGGTAAACCTCAACATTAATTCTATTTGTTATATTATTTAATTAATAAAAAATAATTAATGATATCAATAAAATGATAATGATAACATAAATTTGATATGTACTTTAGCACTTGATGTGATGGATGAACATAATGAATCGGGTCCTTTGCAACCGAAACATTTACGAGAAGCTGTTCGCAGATTACGATTGAACGGACAAATCCCAAAAGGAAGGGCTCACAAAGCATTTTTCAGGCTTTAATTGAATTGACTTGCAACATTATTTTAAACTCACTAAATACTTTGAAGGCTGAGTCAAATATTAACATTTTTAGTTTAGTTTTTTAAGGGTGCAAATAATGATTGAGGATGAAATGTACATAATTTAAAGAATTATAATTATAAGAGTTAGAATTATCGTAAAACCTAATATGTTAAAAGTATAAATAGTTTGTGAAGTTTGTAACTTTTATAAATATACTATTACACGGGTTAAATACATACATCTTTTTCGAATACTTCATTATAGTTGTTTTTATTGTTTTAAGGCAAATGACAGACAACGCGAAATTGCTCATTTCAAAACTCAGAGGTGTGAATTATTTTTAACGATTTTTTTCCGTTTTGTTATGCAATTGACAATTTTAAATTTGCTGTTCTCATTTAATTTTAACAGCTGTTATTCGGTTTTAACTATTGGTAGATTTTCGATTAGGTTTATTACACAACATTTTGGGTCGCGCGAAGTTTATGCTTGACCGATTGCAAATCAATGGATTCTTACGAATTTAGATTTTTCGCACGTTCGCTGCATCTACCTGATATCTGCCGTATGTTCCAAGGTGTGCCGCGCGGCTAATACAACTTTCTCTAAGACCGGTTTTGCACTTTTCGCCATATAACGCGACTTTAAAATTTCCACTGACCGTATTATAGTTATTTAAAATCCCCCTAATCAAATTTCCCTAATTGGCGTTTATTGACCCCCATAAATTCTAATAAAAAAATTTATACATTTTTTTTCAATTGGAATATTTTGAATGAGAAATATTAATTTGAAGCAATTTTTAAGTTACATCAGAGAAACAGAAAATTGAACATTTTGAATGTCGATGTGATTTATTTTATTTTACAAGTTCTCAATATTAATCACTTGAACATTATTATCGCTCATTTTTCATTCTCAAGTTGCATAAATTGTTGCATTTGATTGAACATTAAGATCTACTTTTCTTTTTACACATGAACATATATTATCAAACCAACATTGAAAAGACATTTATATTGCGCTGTTACACTTTTCTAATTAGGAGTCAAATCTGGTCGTTTCGCCTGGAATAATCAGTCGAAGTTGAACTTATAATTAAGACCTAGTTATCAAGTCGCTGCATTTATTCAAACAGATGAATGAGCTGTACAGCGAAAATGAAAATTCTATTTAAAACATGCAACCGACGAGTTTGTAACAGATGTAATTTTTTTTTTTCAATAAATGTTGTAACTGAGTTTTCTCCTTTTTTTAGCCACAGAATGTGCGTAGTACACATATTTCTTGGTACTTCAATGTTTTCGAAATCACAGAGAAAACTGCATCTTGCAAAAGATCTCGAATTAAAACATGGATTCGACTTTTTTGCCAAGGTTAATTCAGTTTTACTGACATTTCTCAAATTATAATTACAATTGTATTTAACTAAACAATTAATCAACATTTAGAGAGTTAATTACGAAATTGATTTTTGACCATAATTACAAAATCGTTTATTGATTCTGAAAATTCATATTTTATTAATCTCAAAATTTCAAGTACACATTTTCTTTCAACCTGATATTAACATTATATTTTTTCAATTATAAATGTAGTATGTACATCTTGAGTATCTCAGACGAAGGAAAAAGAACTCAACAGATTCAATGTGAAATATTTATTTAAAAACTAAGTAGAAATCTATTTTAAAAAATTAAAAAAATGCTCAGTCGTTGCTCTCGAAAAAGTCATTTGCATTCGCTAATACTGGAGGTCGATAGTTGGTTACGGTTCGAGTTGAGGTTGAAGTTTCTGAGCTCTTCTTCTGAAAAAAATAATAACAGTTAATATTTCTCTTTTAATTTAAATTAGGTAGAGGATAATTTAAATATCAAATTACAAAGAAAGAAAGAGGATTGAGCATGCCAAATCGTCGCTCCGGAACACCAAGATCCGATTCTGCAGCCTCAATGTCAGACTCCAAGGTGGCTAAGTCGATGCTTATCCTGTCAATAAACTTCTCAAGGTGGTCGATGCGATTGCACAAATTCACCAAATGTGGCCGCAGTGCTCGAAAAAGTAGCACATACTCGCTCGTACACTTCGCCCCTTCTATCTGTACCTACAAGGACAATTTAAAAAAAAAAATATTTTATATAAAAATGTTCCATCAAAAGAAAAAAAAATATTTTTCAACTTTTATTATTATTATTATTATTATTATTATTATTATTATTATTATTATTTCATTATTAATATTATTTTATTATTAATTATTATACCATTCCTATCAGAGATCCGAATTCTTCTAGACGGATTTGCATCTCCTCCACAGCGTCCTGAACGGATTTCAACTGAAAAAAAATTTGTTTTAATTATTTTATTATGTTTTGAAAAAAAATGTAATTCTTAATTCATTTTATTAATGTTATAAATTAAATTTGTTTCATTTGTTTGAATCTACTTTTATTTATTTTTTAATTTCCCCCTTCTATAGTGACACCACTGAAGTTGGTTGCAGAGAAATAGTGGCAAACTTCATGGTTTGATGCGCGCGCACCGACGTCGCATGATTACAAGTAACAATAAATTTAATAGACTTTTGTTAATAATCTTTTGTGGCGATAAACAAAACAACGGAGTTACACAAAAATTTTAATTTTGTTTTTATTTTTGTTTCTCTTTAAAGTGACAATTCTGAAATTGGCTGTGGAAATAAAATAGCGAACTTCATGTATAAGAATTAGATGCATTAACATGATTACAAATTATCATTTACAATCAGTAATACATTTTGAAGTGAATAGTTGTTTTTTTAAACTCAGTTTAATGATAAATTTAATTGTCCGAGGATTGTTTGTTTTGTTTTGTAAGTTGGTACAGTGATACTTGAGAAGAGATCAGCTGATGTAAAGAAAGAGGAGGATGACAGCAGCGGAAAGGCCCTTATCGGATTATAAATGTTGAATTGGAGCGAAATGTCTGAACTCACTTGACTGGGCAATTGTATGTCCGCATAGACGGAGTAGTCTTTAGCAGTTTCTCTGATCATTTTGTTCGACATGAGTGCCAGATGATCGTTCAAATTATGCGCAGTTGTAAATATGACATTACTCTCGACAAGCTCACGTTATCGCACTGTAGAAACATTTCGTTTGGAACTAAAACGTGTTGGTGAACTTGTGTGCAGTGAAACGCGCATGCGACGGCCTTGTTCGATACTGAATTCAAACTTCAAATCAATTAATTCATATGACTTTTTTAATGAAATAGAGAGTATTATTAAATATATTTCTATTGTTTGCTTCTCTCGATCATTTTTAGTTTCAATATTAAAAAAAAAAAAAAAAAAACAAACAAACAACCAAAATAAAAAAAAAAAAATAAAAAAAATAATAAAAGAAATAATAGTCAAGAATTGATTTGATTAAAAATTAAATAATTTTAAGTTGATTACATTTTTATTATTTTTTTGTTTTTTTTTTTTGTAATTTAATGAATTTAATAAAAGTTGAGTGCGAAACTAAAAAGTTCGTTTTGTACTTGCAAAAGAACAATAAAGTTGTTCCAGACAAGTGATATTTGATGGGTTAAAATGGAAACACTCAATTAAAAGCTGCCTGTTACTGATGAAATATCTAAACGAACAAAAAAAATAACAAGATTGATATTATCAAACCCGTGAAAATACTCAGTGGTGAAATACAAGTGCAATTAAGTCACAATAATTTGATAACTTTCGCTTTAATTTACATTCCATCATATTTCTGGGCAAGATATATCATGCATCATTACGTTACCTTTAATGTTCTAATACCGAACAGGCTATGTTTTTTATCTTTTTCCAAAATTCAAACCAAAACAACAAATAATAAACAATGCAATAACAATACCAAAAAAATAATGATAAATAAAAACAATAGAAAATAAAAATAATAACTTCTATAAAACGCCGTATCAAAATTAATTTATTTCAGTTTAATCAAACTCGAAAATTCGCGACACAATAACTTTTGAACACGACCTTTTGAACCTTTCAAATTCAAAGTGACATTTTATCATTAAAATTCAAACTTAAACGTGTGAAATTAGTTTCGAACTAATTTTGTCTCATTATTCAAAAATTGTAATAAAATTTTATTGTGTTTTGCAATAAAAATGCAAAGAAATGCAAAACAATTTTTCCCAAAGAAGTTAATTTGATTTTCTTTGTACATTTGGATTGAATTGACTTGACGATCTATTATCAATTAAAACTGTGCAATGAAATAAATTATAATTTCATCAAACTCGAGCAACACTTTGTGGTTCAACAACTAGAGAATATCCAGCCGTGAATGCGGGGCTATATTGAAGTAAATCTCACATGCATGGATTAGCTTGTATTTAACGATTAGCGTCAATCCAGTTTGATCGTACACACGAAATTCTGAAATATTTTTTAAATCTCTTTTTAAATCTTGTACTCTTCTATTTGTTGATGAAAAATAAAAGAAATGTTTGTTTTGATATTCATTAAATGTAGATATAAAGTATTTAATTATTTTAATTAATTAAATAATTAAACAATTTAAAAAAAACGCTAGGGTAACTGGTGATCCCAGTGTAACCGTCTAAGGTTAATAAATCAAATGTATTATTTCAAACTCCAGTTTTTGTTTAAATTCCAACCTTAAAATTAAACAAAAATTGTTTCTTCGTTTTTTTAAACTAAAATAATTGTAGAAAAGCCAACTCTTCAGCCTTCATTATATATAAAATCATTCATCAAAAGATCTTTTTTTTTAAATCATTATATCAGAATATTTTTATAATGAAATAAACAAATAAGCAATGTATGAAAAAATGTAAAAAGTTGTAATAAACCGTTAAGAATAAACCCAAATTGAAAAAAAATGAAATTTGCACTCGTTTGACAATCGTATAATTTTCGGTTCATTGTTTGGTTTAGTTGTATTTTACAAATCACAGTTGTTTGTGCTTTCTTATTTGCAACATATTCTTAATTTTTTACACACAATCGAAACCGTTCATGTATTTGTAGGTGATAAAGCAGAAAATACCTTTTTTATCTATAATAAGTTTACATAACTTAATGATAAGTTAACATAATTTAATCATAATTCAATGATTTAATGATAAGTTAACATAACGTCTGTAATTTTTACATTGTTAACATAAGTAAACATAAAATCTTATACATCAGAATCTAAAATCAGAATTCGTCTAATATTTGGAGCGTTAGTACGCGTTGAAATATATTTTATTGTTACCACATTCACCGTTAAAAATGTACAATTCAAAATTCAAATTTTACTCTTTTTTACTAATTTGTTGTACTTTGTGCTTAAACGTTAGCTCACAGGATGTAACAGCAGACCGTGAGTTTTCTTCA